>JAWPHD010013303.1:0-69248 GCA_037043455.1 Cyrtodaria siliqua
CTGAGTAAGACACTTTCATAAAAACAGATTTTTCTTAAAAAATACTTGTAACTTGTGTTATTACTCCTTAAATGTAAAATCAGAGTGCCACCTATATGTAACTTAAAATTTAAATCCCAAAATGGCGCATCAACGTTATTTAGACATTCATACCATGCGATATCATGACGTTGACGTTAAAACTGGTAGAATTTTAAAATTCAGTTAAAAATGTTACGTTCACAAACCATGTAGTGTTTTATCATGCAGATATGCACTTTTCTGCCTAATAAAGGGGTGACCTAATTAATTTTGCTTTAATTAGGCAATGACCAATAAAGCAAATCAATGCGGAATTCCTCGGCGTTTATTGTACGTAACGTTATCTGCCGTCATAAAACAAACAAAAAAAACAAAACATAGCGGTGTCCTCGATAAGCGTAACATTCTGAGATTTAGGTAATAATAGGAATTCATACAGAAAATGTGAACAATCTACATGATAAATAAAATATTATGTCAGTGCCTTTTGCTATCCAGTTTATCAGGCTCGGCACGAAAACGAAGAATGGCTCGGCAGAGCCTCGCCATTCTTCGTTTTCTAAGCCTCGCCTAATAAACTGGATAGTAAAAGGCACTGACATAATATTCTCTATATATGAGTCTTTTTTTTTTCAGCTTCGAAAAATAGAAGCCCATTTATTCTCCCGTCTAGTGGTGTGCAGAGGGTCGGGGAAGACAATCCCTCTGCACACCTTACATCAATTCAATGTTATGTATACAATGTGGTTAAATAATATAATATATCTATAGTGTATCCTTAACGTATACATACACATATACAAATCATTCACACTGAACACTCTACAGATATATTTCATGCATTTAAAAATATTAATTTATTTATAGTTGCTCTACAAAATGAGTGTTATATGAGTCTTGATAAAGGCCTCTTTATGCCAAAAATGTGTTTAAATTGTAATAACCTCCCTAACCAATTACAATAAATGTTAAAACAATTTAACCACTAAACTGAAATTTAATTTTTTTCCAGCCATCTACTTAAGCTGAAACGTAAATTCTCCTTAACCTACCTTTAATGAAGAGCCTCCAGATGATGTTATATCGACCGCTTGGAAATGCCATAGGTTGTTAATAGTTCCTGTGTGCGACCACACCGGTGTGCCAAGCTGCGGACCAACTTTATTATACACATTCAGGGTGTTGACGTCTTTACCATACAGGTGGTACCAGAATCGCAAACATTGGGCATTTCCAAGCGGTGCAATTGACGGACTTTCAAGTCTGGCCGACACGCTGGGACCTCTTGGATTCGAAGTCTCGATGAAAGCATAGTGACCTTGAGCTAAAAATTCATTATTTATTATTCAAAAAAAACGTAAGTATATTGATATAGATATAGATAATGGAAACAGATGTATAATCAAAAAAGATTTGAGCTTTGTCATCAGAGTATGGTGTCAATCATGCAGTTAAAGTAAATTTCTGAAGAGTCTGCTGTAAGTGCAGAGATATCATTTGACTGGTTAAAGGACGTATCTAGACACAGCAGGTGTAAATAGCTTCAGGCTAGGATTAGGTTTCAAGATCGAAGGTGGTCTGTTGCATCACATTGAAGTTGTGATGGCTTTTAATAAGGCACTTACAGAATGTAAATATGAGACTTTACAGCGTTTTTCCCCCTTCATATAAGTGGTACCAATAAAAGGACTCATTCACAGTTGCAAAAGGTATGTTATTTTCCCAATTCTGGTGTAAAAAATTCCCGGTTGAAAGCAACTTTTTTTTTTTTTTTTTTTTTTGGCAGAACCTCTTTACAGATCATCAATTGTCATTAGACTGCTACACTGCACATGGTAATCTTTAAGCATTCAGCATTATGAGGTCTCGCCTCAATTCCATTAAGCGATGGGAAAGCTTATATTAGCAGGATTTTGTAACGGGTATTTTGATAATAAAACACGTTTAAAAGCATTTTTAATGTAACAAAATGCGATAACCTGTTTAAAATTACTTATGAAATGTTTTAATTTTACAATATGCAAACTTTTTAAGCCGAAATTAAGGTTTTGTTTCATACCCCAGCCAACCCCGTTTTCCCTTCTTGGAGAAGGGGTTGGATGGGGTATGAAAGGTAATACTCGGAAACGTAATGCTTACTTTTTTTTTATAGGGAAGAATTCCAGATTTAAGGCAAAACAATGCATTTTCCCAATTGAACCAGCAACGGTACCATTACCAAAAGGGTGAAAATAATCATTGGACTATAGCACCACTAACCTGTGCCTAGAGTATGATCCACTGCAGGCCCAGTTTGACCAGTGAAGGTGGGGCCAGATGCCCTCGTCCAATCAAATTTGTCGTGTCTGGCCTGGCTCCATTGACAAAAGTTAGTTTCAAAGGTACAGTCATTTGGCGAAGGTGGAACTAAATAAAAAGAGATAAACATTTAGAATAAAGTCATTCGTAAAGGCGCAGCAGTATATCAATTTTCTTAAAGAGAAAACATGCATAATCATGTAAAAGTTACTTAAATTAGACGTGTGAGGAACGAACCTCAACACAAATTGCGAAAAGTAAAATTTCAAGAGTAGTTTAATGCAGGAATTATTAACATTTGTAACCAATAATATTTTGCTTTTTCTCAACTTAGAAACAGAAATTTTATACAAAAATTTGAGTAAAGGTTAGTTTTTATGCAATCAATATACTGATTAAGAAACTATGCAACAACTTGAATTGAGGTTATATATGTGCGTGCCATCCTTAGAAAATACAGTTTAACGTTAATTGCGTTTGTAGCAGTTCTCTGAGTATAGAATATACAGAAAATGTAAGAAAAGCATATTTCTCCCCATTTTTTATGTTCTTCGTTGACAATTAACATGCCGCCAGATGTCAATCATTTAACCATTTCAACCACAGAACTAATAACAAAATTTATTAATATGTCTGTGTTTCAACCAATCAAACCAATAAGATATCGCCAATAAACAATATCATGTGAAACTGTTTTATAGTAAAACATATTGACAATATACTCTGACATCAACAATAGGGCGGAGACATCCTATGTTGATTAATTCTCAATGTTACATATAGTCTACTAAGCAAGCCGGCAAACTCACCTGGAGCGGTCGTTGTTTGTACTGCAGAAGGATAGTATGTTGTGGCTTGACTATTCCACACACTGGCAGTTGGTGGCTGGGCTATAAATGAATTTAAAAAAAATGCAGATATTATAACTTTAAGTCAGATGAAATGTTTTTTACAAGTGTCTACAGATTACGAGTGGGTTTGCTCCCCATTTGTGTTATGTTGGAAGTAAATAAAATGTTGTTTAACAGCTGATTAACTCAATAAAGGTTATATTAAGCTACTAGCCTTGGCCAACCGGCCTGCTTCTGATTTCTTGGCTATGCTATGATTTCTTGGCTATGCTATGATTTCTTGGCTATGCTATGATTTCTTGGCTATGCTATGATTTTGCGAGATTCTATGAGACTTTCAATAAAAGTTATTTTGAAGTTAAATAAATACTAATTTCTTACTTCTATCTTGTGAGAAACAGCAAGTGATATCAAAAAGTGTTAGTTTACAACATGGCGTCATTAAAACGTCAACATTTTGTGCGCGAAAAAATACGCGAATAAAATCAGCTAATTCCTAATGGGCATGCAGGTAAGACATATGCATGAAACGGTCTTGGCTGGATGAGACTGAGTGGACTGCCTCAGACAGAGCACACGGATACATAGACATTCCTTTTTTAAGGACAGACTCTGATACAAGGGACTGCCATCACATGCCCCATCACACGATCCATTACGTGGACTCGTGTTAACTCCATTAAGCAATTGGAAAGCGTATATTTGCAGGATTTAAGAACGGATATTTTGACAATAAAACACGTTTAAAAGACCTGTTTAAAATTACTTATTTTTAGTAATAAATGTTTTGATTTTACAATAGTTTAATATTGTCATGGCATTTAAAAATGAGTGTTATAAAACATATAGCTATGTTTCTTTACTATGCTTTCGTTAAACGAAGTGAATTCATTCATGATTAGTATGTACTGTTATATAATAGTAATAGTATTGTATTGATAGTATTGTTATTTAATTGTACATTTATGCATAAGTTAACAACCAAACCATGTGTAAATTTATGATAAATATATTGTATACATGTTATGTGTTTTGGCCGGTGGCCTGTATCACTAATAAAATATTGGAAATATTGGAAAAATATGCAATTTTTTATGCCGAAGTTAAGGTTTTATTTCATACTCCAGCCAACCCCGTTTTCGCTTCTTGGAGAAGGGGTTGGATGGGGTATGAAATTTAATACTTGGACCACGTAATGAAGGCCAAATGTTGGATTGTCCCAGTATATCAACGTGTTAGATACGAACTGGGAACAAACAGTTTAATGTTCCTCTAAAAAAAGCCCAACACAGTATCATAGTGTCACAGCAATCTGCCTTCTCAAAGAATATATTAAACTGGCTATAATCCAGTGTGAGTTAAGATGGCTTTTTGTGTATTTTGTTCATTTTATAACAAATATAAATTGCTACCAAAGTTTTGGGGCTGCCTTATCAACATGTAATGAAAACCAACTCACTTGGACACTGGGCATTAGTGAAGGAAATGTCATCCAGTGCTATATCACCTTTATAATCGTTACCCCGTGTGGCTTCAAACATAATCTGGGAACAAATACACTGACCATTAATTATTAAAATTTCGACCCATTACACGAACATATATAGAGGATATTTGTTGATTTGTCATGAATAAATAGTTGTAACCATTAAATTCTAAGAAATTAAAAAGTTGTATTATATACTATCTAGTGAAATTGTATACAACTATTTATAACAACTAGAAATATCGGATATCGGACCAATGTCCCCGCTAAACACAAAACTTACAAGTGTGTGACCTTGAACGTTTTTGTATGACCTTAGTAATGGTAATCAACAAATAAAATATGCAAGTAATTTCTATAAGTATTTTGAGAGTATAAGCAAAAATGAGGACGGATGAACAAACGGAAGAACAATGCCAAAACAGTATAGTCCCCACCAATTTTGGTAGGGGGATAAACATATAGGTAGCATATGAGAACTGTAAGTCTTGTTTGAAATATCTCTTTATAATCCAATCTGTTTCACTGCACTTCAGGCACTTGACCCAGGAATGGCCGCCGATTTGTTACCAATATAACAGGATAATCGTTATTCTAATACACCCGCACTATATAGCCTAGTTTAAAATATCTCGTTATATTGAATGAAATATCACTGTAATTTTTGCAACGTTAGGAGAATAAGCATTGCGCATTAAGCATTGTAACGTATGCAACGTTAGGAGAGTAAGCAAAGCAATGCGAAAGATTTCAGATGTGTGCGTTATTTTCACATTTTAGGGGTATTAGAATAGAATTAGAACATCGTTTACTGTGAATTATCTATAATATATCACGGTTTGTCGTTCAATTGTAAACAATAATTTCACTTGCCCTTCGGGCTCGTGAAATTAATGTTTACAATTGAACTCCAAACCGTGATATATTAAACGATAATTCACAGTAAACAATGTTCTATTTCTTAAGTAACGCGAGAAAGATTTCATTGTCATGAGCTATTTTCATATTTTAATGGTATAAGAATAAAAATATCTTATTTCTTAAATAGGTTTATACACTCCCTCAAATTTCGTTTGGCAGGGGTATAATTACTGTCATAAAAATAAAATAAACGTACAGTTATGACTTACGTAAAATGGAACATTACTGGAGAATGATGCCTGTCCGTTGATCCATGCCAAACCTTGGTCTTGCTGACCAATTTCCCAGATTTTCGTTGTAGAGTTAGTGTTGTTGACAGAGACCACAAACACTCGCAGGGCACCAATGTTTGAACCGTGCATGTTGAACCAGAAGTTTATGCATCTGGGACTCGTCGGGTCAAACCGTAAACTCAGGAGGTCTGCTCGGTCACCAGGCTGGCGTGGTGCTGATGACTCAATGAAGATATAATGACCTAAAACGATAGGCAACTTAAGAGTTCCAGTGGGATACATAGGCTTAAAACTGCAAGATATTTATTTTCAACCTAAACATAGGTGATAGAGCTTGCGTTGAGAAGTAGTGTTAACATCAAATTTGCATTAAAACACCCGATCTTAAGGTACAAGGGATTAATACTGTTTACATCAGTACACAAGTTTTTGCAATATGGTTTGAAAATACTTATTTGTCATAATTTGCAAAGTTTTCTTCTATTCTATTCAACTGCGTAACACCTGCCTTTCATTTTAAAGAGACACAGGGCAATCTTGATCTTCCGTTAGTTTTTCTACATAAATTGCAATTGTTTAATCATTAATATTAATTATAAGAATAGTATAAAGCAAATTGTTTTTGCATAGTAATATATAACCGTTGATTCCATTTTACCAGTAATATATTCAAAACTATGGTAGAATAACGAAGACAAGTTGAAAACTCAAATTGTATTTAAATATATGCAAGCAGATTTAAAGTCAAAATGATACTGGATTAATACATCGTGAGGCTAATTGTAATGCTTGATAAAAACTTCAGGATGGCCATGTGTTCCATAAAGACTTTCAAAAATGTTGTCAACCAATTCATTTGACATTTCATAAGTGTTTAAATAGCAAAACTATGATGCTTATAAAGCCAACTCAAGACCTTTCTTGCTGTTCGTTCTTTATTTCAAACTATTTTTATTTATCATAGGTATGCAGGTAAGGTATACATCCTTGTCCACATATATTGTATGTCCAATGCATCCCACAAGGGGTGGTCACAAAGTCTCAAGACATGTGCAATCCTTGTGCACATAGACTATTGCATGTCCAATGCATCCCACAAGGGGTGGTCACAAAGTCTCAAGACATGTGCAATCCTTGTGCACATAGACTATTGTATGTCCAATGCATCCCACAAGGGGTGGTCATTAAGTCACGTTCATGAAGTAACATTTCAAGATTTAGATATCAATAAAACTTTTAAAAACATCAGAATAACATTTAGAATTATTGAGACTTAAAGACCAACCCGCATGTTTTAGTTTAACATTTTTGCACTACAAGTTAACTGTACACATGACATAAACACACAAATGTAAGCTCAATGGTGACTTACCAGAAGCATTGCCAAATGTATGATCGTTGGAGGGACCAGTTAATGTGGTGTCCGTGTTACCCTGTCCCATAATCCAATCAAAATCATCCATGCTACCAGGATTTGTCCATGTTCACAGTCCATTCTCAAAGTCACAGTTACCTAAGATGCATAGACAAACATTTCAGTGAAACATAAATCAAGAAATTTAAGCCAAAATGTCTTACCTTAAATTTGTGCATATTTTGACATTTTGGACAGCTATGTCAAGAATATCGAGATAAACCCTTTTGTTGACAATATATGGCAAACAAATACCAGCAAACATGGATAGGCTATGTCTACTTTTAAAGAAACTGAACCCATAATTTCACTACAAAACAATTCTTCCAAATTCTATCCATGTGTTGAGGTCATAGTAAAAAAATGCATATGTGTCAATTAGTTACAGTTCTAGAATTATTCATAGATACTTGAAATACCAGTCACTAAATACTCAAAAATCAATTAAGAGTTGGTAGATCCTAATTCGACGCTTCAGCAATGATAAGAATAGGTGTTTTGCGTGGCCGGGTAAGGCAGGGTTCGGAATTGAAACATGTAAGTTACATATAAAACATACTTTAGAATTAGCAGGCTAAGAAACGGTGAACATCTGTTGTAAATTTTTTCTGTTTTGGTGGAAAAGCAGCTTAATATATTAGCTGTTTCACTGATGTACTTTCAGGTGGGTGGGATAAGTTTGGATAACATTGTTGGCTGCTTAGTGATGTATCAAAACACGGGTACAAATATGGTAGCTCTTCCTGTTTCTTTTTCCAACACTTGTATATATATTTCGCTCAGAAAGCTTTAGGCAGCTTATGGCAGTTATAGGGCAGGATATGGTGATATGGACCGATGGAAACTGAAGCTGCTCACCAGGTAAATTGCAAGGACCGTCTGCCATAGCAATGTCGTCAATAGCGATGTCACCTTGGTAACCATTGCCTATCACACCTTCCAGAACAATCTATGAGATAAACAACATATCAATCACGGTCATAGTCATTTGCAAACAAAGTGGGGGTGGGGGGAGGTCACACCCATTATTACACAAATCAATTTAGACAACATTTTTCAGATGAAGATTTCTTAAACTGCTAAGTGTCAGGCTACAGTGACCAGTTATTCACATGCATCTGAAGTTATAAGCTTTGTCAAAGTTGTCATGCTAGTATACGGGTAACCATTTTAGTTAAAACTTTTAGATTTTAAAAGGATACCAGATTTTGGGATATTTCGAATCAAATCTATCAGCAATAATATATCTGGCTAGCAGATTGGGGGCTTTTTTAGTTCAAATGTTTTAGAATTTATAATCTTCGCCCAGGAATTCAGGCTACCAGGGTTTTAATTCTGTCCAAGACAGTAACTATTTTAGTTGGAGATATTTAAGGTAAAATCTATCAGAAATTATCTGGCTCCCTAGCTTAGGTTATAGTTTTAAGTTGTAACCTCTGCTCAAGAATTCAGGCTATTCATAGACTGGAGGCCATTTCAGAATACACACTGTGTTAAATATATCTGACCAGCAGCAGACGGGATGCTATTTGAGATTCTACATTACCTGGTAACTTGTTTGAGCCTGAATGGTAGTCTGACCCAGAATCCAGCTGTTGCCCTGTTCATGTCCTGTTCATGTGATAATGACCAGACTGGAACCGATGGTAGAGCCTGCCCTGTCTTCAAGTACACATTCAGTGTGCCGATACTGGGCCTGTACATGTGATAGTAGAAGCTGAGACACTTGGGGGTTGTGAATCCGATCAGCCGACTAACTAACCATGCCTTTTGACCAGGGCGCCGTGGAGCACTGGATTCGGTATACATGTAGGCCCCTGAAGGTATAATGCAGATGTATGTAAGTAAAGGATAGTTCATAATAGTCATTAAAATCCCATTTGTCATTGCATTCAGGTTGCATGTTAACTTTGAGCATGCCAGGCTTGTGTCACAAATCGACCACAACCCGGTATTTAATTTTTCATTTAAATGGCACCTGATTAACACACCGTATATTGTGTCTCACTAAATGCCTTGTGTATAAGCTTTTATTTACCCTCGCTACTAGCACTAGCTTTTAAGCGAGCTAGACCCATCCAAAGGGTCTGGTCAGTGGGAGAAATTACTTCCTAGTATTTAGATAATTAATCCAAATTCTGTTCCTACTATAAAAGAAAGCACAGGACTACCCTTTAGGGGACTGGGGCCAGAGCCCTCAGGAAGGGGAATTTTGCGATGTTTTCATGAAAGGGAAATTTCTAAGAAACACAATTAGTGTGTTTTTCATTATTTAAGTGGCACCAAGAATGTATTATTCCAATTTAACAAAAGTATTCTGTTTTCCTGTATTTTTAAAATTTTCTAATTTTTCACAGAAAAAGGGAAAAAATATCTACTTTTAAGGGAGGGGAATGGGGCCGAATTTTGTCCCCAAAAATGGCCAAACGAGTGCCCTGAAGCACTATTCCCGGATTATTTATCCAGGCACTAACCCTTACTCCTCCATGCCACCTGTAACGCCTTATACAAGTCCATCTCAAGGATATTTCCTATAGATCCAGGACCCTCAAACAGGACCTTATAACATCAACTGTCCTGACTCAGAGGGGAACCAAACACCAGTCAATTTTCTTGACTCTGAGGGCAACCAAACACTAGTCAGTTGTCCCCACGACTCAAGAGGGGAACCACCAATCAATTGTCCTGACCTGACAGTACTGGTAATTGAATCATAAAGAATTAATAACTGAATATGCCAGTCAGCAGCTAACAAAACAGCTAATTTCAAAATATTTAGTTGAGAAGTTTAGTTCCCACCATTAATATGTGTACTGTAGAAGGATTTTCACACATTAATTTGTGGATGGTTGAATGGTTTTTTACATCATTTTCCTCACATTTTAGGCTATATATGACGGTCTATTTTTTCATGGTGGAGTCAGATCAACCGCTTTTTCGTGTGTAGAACCAGTACTGTATAGCTCCTTGTATTCATAAGAATCAACCCTTCCTCACTTAAAGTCGAGCTATCTGTGGGATTCGAACATGCAATGGTGAGAGAGAGAGAAAGTTTCCAATGCAGCGTCGAAGACTACCATCCCAGCCACGCAGTCAAATTTCCTGCAATATCTACAAATGAAGCACACATTGCAATCCATTTCAATATTTTACAGGCCAATTTAAAACAGTTACCCTGACATATAACCATATAGTCAGGAAATACCTTCTTCGGGTCTTTTAATTTATTTGTTCTGTGTAATTTCTGTTGGTGGTTTAAAAAATTGGCTCATTTAGTTTATTTTCGTCAATTTAATACAGCAATAATGTATTTGAACAATTATAGAAAACAAAATACTGATCATGATGTTCTCCCTTTAAGTGTCTCCAAGAACCGATAAAATGAAATGACAGCATGGTATTTCACATAGTTAACAACCTGTAAAATGGTGGGACAGGGCAGGCACCCCATGTTAACAGCATGTAGAATGGTGGGACAGGGCAAGCACTCCATGTTAACAGCATGTAAAATGGTAGAACAGGGCAGGCACTCCATGTTAACAGCATGTAGAATGCTAGAACAGGGCTGGCACTCCATGTTAACAGCATGTAGAAATTGTAAACAGGGCTGGCACCCCATGTTAACAGCATGTAGAATGGTAGAACAGGACAAGCACTCCATGTTAACAGCCTGTAGAATGGTAGAACAGGACAGGCACTCCATATTAACAGCATGTAGAATGGTAGAACAGGACAGGCATGTCATGTTAACAGCATGTAGAATGGTAAACAGGGCTGGCACTCCATGTAGAATGGTAAACAGGGCAGGCACTCCATATTAACAGCATGTAGAACGGTAGGACAGGACAGGCATGCCATGTTAACAGCATGTATAATGGTAGAACAGGGCAGGCACTCCATATTAACAGCCTGTAGAATGGTAGAACAGGACAGGCACTCCATATTAACAGCATGTAGAATGGTAGAACAGGACAGGCACTCCATATTAACAGCATGTAGAATGGTAGAACAGGACAGGCATGCCATGTTAACAGCATGTATAATGGTAGAACAGGGCAGGCACTCCATATTAACAGCATGTAGAATGGTAGAACAGAACAGGCATGCCATGTTAACAGCATGTATAATGGTAGAACAGGGCAGGCACTCCATATTAACAGCATGTAGAATGGTAGAACAGGACAGGCATTCCATGTTAACAGCATGTATAATGGTAGAACAGGACAGGCACTCCATATTAACAGCATGTATAATGGTAGAACAGGACAGGCATTCCATGTTAACAGCATGTAGAATGGTAGAATAGGACAGGCACTCCATATTAACAGCATGTATAATGGTAGAACAGGACAGGCATTCCATGTTAACAGCATGTATAATGGTAGAACAGGACAGGCACTCCATATTAACAGCATGTATAATGGTAGAACAGGACAGGCATTCCATGTTAACAGCATGTAGAATGGTAGAACAGGACAGGCACTCCATATTGACAGCATGTAGAATGGTAGAACAGGACAAGCATTCCATGTTAACAGCATGTATAATGGTAGAACAGGACAGGCATTCCATGTTAACAGCATGTATAATGGTAGAACAGGACAGGCATTCCATATTAACAGCATGTAGAATGGTAGAACAGGACAGGCATTCCATGTTAACAGCATGTATAATGGTAGAACAGGGCAGGCACTCCATGTTAACAGCATGTATAATGGTAGAACAGGACAGGCATTCCATATTAACAGCATGTAGAATGGTAGAACAGGACAGGCATTCCATGTTAACAGCATGTATAATGGTAGAACAGGGCAGGCACTCCATGTTAACAGCATGTATAATGGTAGAACAGGACAGGCATTCCATATTAACAGCATGTAGAATGGTAGAACAGGACAGGCATTCCATGTTAACAGCATGTATAATGGTAGAACAGGACAGGCATTCCATATTAACAGCATGTAGAATGGTAGAACAGGACAGGCATTCCATGTTAACAGCATGTATAATGGTAGAACAGGACAGGCATTCCATATTAACAGCATGTAGAATGGTAGAACAGGACAGGCATTCCATGTTAACAGCATGTAGAATGGTAGAACAGGACAGGCACTCCATGTTAACAGCATGAAGAATGGTGGGACAGGGCAGGAACTCCATCTTAAATTTTTCTGGCCATATTTTGTTTCATGAACATGTTTATGTTTATTTTAATCGAGATCAATACACAACAATAGATATTTACAATTCACACATTGCAATATCTGTGAAAAGCGAGAGTAAGAATTTTTTTGATGATATAGAAAACTTCAAATTAATCCACAGGTAACTGTATTTATCATACAATTCAGATTTACCTCATTTCCCCGTGCACGCAGTGGTAAAAGTAGTATCTACGTCATGTAAATAATACTTACTTTTACTTACAACTTAGTAGTGGTTTTAAATACATGTTTCTCTCCGGGACTGTCAAGAAATGTTCATATGATGTTTAAGTGTTAAATTTGGTAATTGATAATACTACAAAAAGGGTGGCAGTTCATCTTTAAAAGCATGTAGAATGGTGGGATAGGGCAGGCACTCCATGATAAAAGGCACTCCATTTTAACAGCCTGTAAAATAATTGGACAGGACAGGCACTCCATGTATTGATAACATCATGTAGAATGGTGGGACAGGGCAGGCACTCCATGTAAACAGCATGTAGAATGGTAGAACAGGGCAGGAACTCCATTGTAATAATTAGCATGTAGAATGATAGAACAGTGCAGGCACTCCATGTTAACAGACTGCACAATGGTGGGCACTCCATGTTAACAGCCTGTAGAATGGTGGGACAGGTGGGTACTCCATGTTTACAGTCTGTAGAATGGTGGGACAGGGCGGGAACTTTATGTATTGCTAACTGAGCTTACAAAACAGAGTGACAGTCAGACACTCCACATAAACAGCCTGTATAATTGTGGGACAAGGCTGGCACTCAAATTTAACAGCCTGTAAAATAATGGGACAGGTAAGGCATGCCATGTGTTGTTAAAAGCATGTAGAATGGTAGAACAGGCTAGGCACTCCATGTTAACAGACTGCAGAATGATATAACAGGGCAGACACTTCATGTTGATAGCCTATAGAATGATAGAACAGGGCAGCCACTCCATGTTAACAGCCTGTATAATGATGGGACGGGGCTGGCATTCAATGTTAACAGCCTGTAAAATAATGGGACAGGTGAGGCACTCTATGTGTTGTTAACAGCATGTAGAAAGGTAGAACATGGCAGACACTACATGTTAACAGACTGTAGAATGTAGAAATGGGCAGACATTCCATCCATGTTAACAGCATGTAGAATGATACAACAGGGCAGATACTCCATGTTAACAGAGTGGTAGAACAGGGCAGGCACTCCATGTTAACAGACTTTTGAATGATAGAACTGGGCAGGCACTCCATGATAACAGAATGGGAGAACAGGGCAGACACTCCATGTTAACAGAGTGGTAGAACTGGGCAGGCACTCCATGTTGACAGCCAGTAGAATGATAGAACATGGCAGGCACTCCAAGTTAACAGTGTGGTAGAACTGGGCAGACACTCCATGTTGACAGCCAGTAGAATGATAGAACTGGACAAGCACTCCATGTTGACAGCCAGTAGAATGGTAGAACTGGGCAGTCACTCCATGTTGACAGCCAGTAGAATGATAGAACTGGACAAGCACTCCATGTTGACAGCCAGTAGAATGGTAGAACTGGGCAGTCACTCCGTGTTAACAGAAAGATAGAACAGGGCAGGCACTCCATGTTGGCAGCCAGTAGAATGGTAGAACAGGGCAGACACTCGATGTTGATAGCCAGTAGAATGGTAGAACTGGGCAGACACTTCATGTTGACAGCCAATATAATGGTAGAACATAGCAGGCACTCCATGTTAACAGAGTGGTAGAACTGGGCAGTCACTCCATGTTGAAAGTCAGTAGAATGGTAGAACTGGACAGGCACTCAATGTTGGCAGCCAGTAGAATGGTAAAACTGGGCAGACACTCCATGTTAACAGACTGTTAGAACAGGGCAGGCACTCCATGTTGACAGCCAGTAGAATGGTATAACAGGTCAGGCACTCCATGTTAACAGACTGTAGAATGATAGAACTGGGCAGACATTCCATGTTAACAGAATGATAGAACAGGGCAGACACTCTGTGTTGACAGCCAGTAGAATGGTAGAACATTGGCAGGCACTCCAGGTTAACAGACTGTAGAATGATATAACTGGGCAGACATTCAATGTTAACAGCCTGTATAATGATAGAACTGGGCAGACATTTCATGTTAATAGACTGTAAAATGGTAGAACAGGGGAGGCACTCCATGTTACCAGACTGCAGAATGATAGAACTGGGCAGGCACTCCATGTAAATAGACTGTAGAATGGTAGAACAGGACAGACACTCCATTTTAACAGACTGTAGAATGATAGAACAGAGCAGGCACTCCATGTTAACAGACTGTAGAATGATAGAACTGGACAGGCACTCCATGTTAATAGACTGTAGAATGGTAGAACAGGACAGGCACTCCATATTAACAGACTGTAGAATGCTGGGATATGGTGGGCACTCCATGTATTGTTAAAAACTTGCAGTATGGTGGGACAGGGTGGACACTTAGTCTCCATGTATTATTAACAGTCCATAGAATGGTGGGACACGGAGGAACATGTTAACAGCATGTAAAATGGTAGGATAGGGTTGGAATCTTATGTATTATAACAGGCAGAACAGGCACTCCATGTTAACAACTTAAAGAATAATGGGAAAGGGCGGGCACTGCCATGTTAACAACCTGAAGAATTATGGGACAGGACAGGGTGGCCACTCCATGTTAATAGCATGTAGAATGGTGGGACAGGGCAGGCAATGCATGTTAACAGCATGTAGAGTCCAGGGTTTTTTACCTTATATAACAGAACCCTGTAAAAGGCCTCTTCTCAATTGAAAACTTTACTGTTTTTTCCCAAGTACGGCAGAGAATCTTCCCGATTAGAAAGCAGCTGCAGTCTCTCAGAGTTCGAGAAAAAACATTTATTCTGCAATGTACTTTTGTATTTTGAGTCAGTTCTGAGAAGTCAGTAATTATAATAATAATGGATATAAATATAGCATAGAATTGTCATATTTACTTAATTGATAAAATCTTACATCTTTCCCAAAATGAGAAATAAGCGTGTTTTTTCCCAAAATGGACAGGACAATTTTGTGGGAAAAAGCCCTGTAGAGTAGTGGGACAGAACAGGGTGGACACTTCATGTTAAAAGCATTTAGAATGGTGAAATAGAGCCTGCACTCCAAGTTAACAGCCTGTAAAATAATGGGACAGGTCAGGCACTCCATTTATTGTTAACAGCATGTATAATGATAGAACAGGGCTGGCACTCCATGTTAACAGAGTGGTAGAACAGGGCAGGCACTCCATGTTAACATACTGTAGAATGGTAGAACAGGACAGGAACTCCGTGTTAACAGACTGTAGAATTGTGGGACAGGGCAGGCACTCCCATTTTAACAAACTGTAGAATGTTGAGACAGAGCAGGCATGCCATGTTAACAGCTTGTAGAATGGTGGGATAGGGCAGGAACTGCAAGTTAACAGCTTACAAAATTGTAGGCCAGGACAGGCACTCCATATATGGTTAATAGCTTGTAGAATGGTGGGCCAGGGCGGGCACTCCATGTATTGTTAACAGCCTGAAAAATGGCTGGACAGAGAGGGCAATCCATGTGAACAGACTGTATGATGATGGGACAGGGCGGCACTCCATGTTTTGTTAACAGCCTGTAGAATGGCAGGACATGTTAACTCTATGTTAACACCCTTTAGAATGGTGGTCACAAGGCCAACACTCAATGTTAAGAACCTCTTGAATGGTGGGACAGGGTGGGTGTTAACAGCTTTTAGAATGGCGGTACATGGCCAATACTCAATGTTAACAACCTCTTGAATGGTGGGACAGGACAGGTACTTCATGTTAACAGCCTGTAGAATGGTGGGACAGAACAGTCGCTTAATGTTAACAGTCTGTAGAATGGTGGG
This sequence comes from Cyrtodaria siliqua, assembly GCA_037043455.1. NCBI lineage: Eukaryota > Metazoa > Mollusca > Bivalvia > Adapedonta > Hiatellidae > Cyrtodaria > Cyrtodaria siliqua. The sequence goes on from JAWPHD010013303.1 coordinate 16,316, forward strand.
ACAGAGTGGGCATTCCATGTTAACAACCTGTAGAATGGTGAGACAAGGTGGACACTCCATGTTAACAGGCTGTAGAATGGTGGGACAAGGTGGACACTCCATGTTAACAGCCTGTAGAATGATGGGACAAGGTGGACACTCCATGTTAACCGCCTGTAGAATGGTGGGACAAGGTGGACACTCCATGTTAACAGCCTGTAGAATGGTGGGACAAGGTGGACACTCCATGTTAACAGCCCGTAGAATGGTGAGACAAGGTGGACACTCCATGTTAACATCCTGTAGAATGGTGAGACAAGGTGGACACTCCATGTTAACAGCCTGTAGAATGGTGGGACAAGGTGGACACTCCATGTTAACAGCCTGTAGAATGGTGGGACAAGGTGGACACTCCATGTTAACAGCCTGTAGAATGGTGAGACAAGGTCGACACTGCATGTTAACAGCCTGTAGAATGGTGGGACAAGGTGGACACTCCGTGTTAACAGCCTGTAGAATGGTGGGACAAGGTGGACATTCCATGTTAACAGCCAGTAGAATGGTGGGACAAGGTGGACACTCCATGTTAACAGCATGTAGAATGGTGAGACAAGGTGGACACTCCATGTTAACAGCCTGTAGAATGGTGGGACAAGGTGGACACTTCATGTTAACAGCCTGTATTAATGATGGGAGAAGGTGGCCATTCATTTTTACAGCTTATATAATGGTGGGGATGGGGAGGGGCACTTCATGTTAACAGCTTGTAGAAAGATTGGATAGAGAAGGCACTCTTTGTTAAAAGCCTGTAGAATGTTAGGACAAGATGGTCACTCCATGTTAACAGCCAATAGAATGGTGGGACAGGGCAGGCAAACCATGTTAAAGTGTTGTCTGTCATAAGAATGTAATAAGAGAACTGTCATGTCTTGTTAAGTTATTATTTATGAAAAAGTTAGCTTTATGCTGGGACACGAGTCTTTTCCTGTTTAGTTGCACGTCTAAGAGTGTGTGCATTGGTGAAACACAGAGGTGTCATACTTTGTTCAGGTGTACATAAGAGCCTCGTTTAAATACCAGGACCCCATTTTATGAAACAACTTATTTTGATTGTAAATCAATTTCTTAAATGCTTCCCTACAAATTACACTTTTCAAATACATGTGATTTCATTTCATTTTCTGATACATGTGATATTTTTGCACTATGTGCACATATAATTGTTTACATTGAATGCTTAGGTGAAAAAAGTGAACAATTTAAAAACATTGAGACAAGTTTAAAATATTTAATAAAACAGGGCCCAGGTGTATTAAGAGCCTGGTTTCAATACCAGGTGTAGATAAGAACTTCATTTAAATACCAGGTGAATTGAATTGAATTGGATTTTATAGTCGCACCAACAGCTAAGGTCATATGGCGACTTTCCAGCTTCCATTGGTGGAGGAAGACCCCAGGTGCCCCTCCGGGCAATTTTCGTGCACGGGCGGGCACCTGGGTAGAACCACCGACGTTCCGCAAGCCAGCTAGATAGCTTCCTCACATAAAGATTCCTAGGCCCCTGAGGGATCGAACCTACAGCAAATACCAGGTGAACATAGAAGCCTGGTTTCAATACCCTTTGTAGATAAGAGCCTCATTTAAATACCAGATGTACATAAGAGACTGGTTTCAATACAAGGTGTAGATAAGCGTCATTTAAATACCAGGTGTACATCAGAGCCTGATTTAATTATCAGGTGTACATAAGAGCCTGGTTTAAATATCAGGTGAAAATAAGAGCCTTGTTTAAATACCAGGTGGATAAGAGCCTGGTTTAAATACCAGGTGTACATCAGAGCCTAGGTGTAGATAAGCGCCTCATTTAAATACCAGGTGTACATAAGAGCCTGGTTTAAATACCAGGTGAACATAAGAGCCTGGTTTAAATACCAGGTGAACATAAAGAGAATTGTTTAAATACCTGGTGTACATAAGCGCCTGGTTTAAATACCAAGTGAACATAAGAGCCTTGTTTAAATATCAGGTGTACATAAGGCCTGGTTTAAATACCAGGTGTAGGTGTACATAAATGCCTGGTTTAAATACCAAGTGAACATAAGAGCCTTGTTTAAATATCAGGTGTACATAAGAGCCTGGTTTAAATACCAGGTGTACATAGGAGCCTGGTTTAAATAGCAGGTGAACGTAAGAGTCTTGTTTAAATACCAGGTGAACGTAAGAGCTTTGTTTAAATATGAGGTGTACATAAGGGCCTGGTTTAAATACCGGGTGTATATAACAGTCTAGTTTAAATACCAGGTGAACATGAGAGCCTGGTTTAAATACCAGGTGAACATAAAACCTGGTTTAAATACCAGGTGTACATAAATGCCTCATTTAAATACCAGGTGAACTTAAGAGCCTGGTTTCAATACCAGGTGTAGATAAAGCCTCATTTAAATACCAGGTGAACATGAGAGCCTTGTTTATATATCCAGGGTTCCCACCCTTATTGGAAGGCCAAATTCAAGGACTTTTCAAGAATCTTTCAAGGACCTTTTTTTCCAAAATTCAAGGACTTATATTCGCGGAATGTAATGCCGAAAACAGCAACATATATTCTAGGAACGCACTAACCAATAGCCATTTTTGGGATGAACAGCAACTATCCAGAATTTAAGGACTTTCAAGTACCTTATCAGATTTTCAAGCACTTTCCAGGCCTTGAATTATTTTTTCAAATTCAAGTACTTTCAAGGATTTCAAGGACCCGTGGGAACCCTGTATATCAGGTGTACATAAGAGACTGGTTTAAATATCAGGTGAACATAAGAGACTGGTTTAAATACCAGGTAAACATAAGAGCCTCATTTAAATACCAGGTCAACTTAAGAGCCTGGTTTCAATACCGGGTGTAGATAAGAGACTGGTTTAAATACCAGGTAAACATAAGACCCTGGTTTAAATACCAGGTCAACATAAGAGCCTCATTTAAATACCAGGTGAACATGAGAGCCTGACTTCAATACCAGGTGTAGATAAGTGCCTCAATTAAATATTGGGTGAGCATAAGAGCCTGGTTTAAATATCAGGTGTACATCAGAGCCTGGTTTAAATATCAGGTGTACATCAGAGCCTGGTTTAAATACCAGGTGAAAATAAGAGCCTTGTTTAAATACCAGGTGTAGATAGTTGAGTTGAATGTTGTTTAACGGCTCATCAACACAGTATAGGTTAATTAGAGCCGCCCCAGAGAGAGGGGAAGGATACATAGGAATCCGGGAACCTGCCCTACTCTTATTATCGAATAGATTCCTATGGTTCTTTAACGTGCTCGGAGGATAGACCGATACACGGGACCGCCCGGTTTACGTCCCCATCCGACGGACGAGTGGTGTAGATAGTGCCTGGTTTAAATACTAGGTGAACATAAGAGCCTGGTTTAAATACCAAGTGACCATAAGGGCCATGTTTAAATATCAAGTGTACATCAGAGCCTGGTTTAAATATCAGGTGTACATAAGAGCCTGGTTTAAATACCAGGTGAACATAAGAGCCTTGTTTAAATACCAGGTGAACATAAGCGCCTGGTTTAAATACCAGGTGAACATAAGAGCCTTGTTTAAATACCAGGTGAACATAAGAGCCTTGTTTAGATATCAGGTGAACATAAGAGCCTGGTTTAAATACCAGGTGAACGAAAGAGCCTAGTTTAAATACCAGGTGAACATAAGAGCCTTGTTTAAATATCAGGTATACATCAGACCCTGGTTTAAATACCAGGTGTGCATAAAACCTGGTTTAAATACCAGGTGAACATACGAGCCTTGTTTAAATACCAGGTGTACATAAGTCCTTGTTTAAATACCAGCTAAGTTATAATTGAATGATCAGTGTGTGTGATATATTGGTTTTAAATGTACAGTTGAGTGGCATTTGAATTGAACAATGACACTAGAAGTTGCTGATATGCGACATAAGGTGTCCCATTACATAAAGCAGAAATAGTTATACTCAATCACAAAAAAAGTTATGTAAAACTGGTATTTTAGATATTCTGGTTCAACAGTTTTACCAGTAGTCAAAACAGTATTATGCTTGGGTAGTGCATGCTTCTGTAAAACTGTTATTTTTACTCTGTTTATAATGACATCAAATTTAATCTTGGAACCTTTTAATTCTCTTGTAAATTAAGTTACCAAATACAAAATAAACTGAAGTTTATTACATTATATTTATTTGCATTTTGTCCAGGCCTTACAGATTTACTGTGCAAGAGTTCAGATAAACCCAGTTTTAGTTTTAAACTCTAGTCCTAGTTGCATATCCACTGAGATTTTTTTTGTTGTGAAAATTAACAAATTGTCAACTGATGCAACATGTAATTGTAAATCTTCTAATCTAGCAGACAAACACATATTGCAGGTCTCAATTTACAACATGTTTACTAGAGGACTTTAAAAAATTCCTCTCTGAAAATAAACAAAGATTATACAATAGTTTAATATCTTATTTCAAAATCATCAGTTGTGAATATAAATATTTTCATTTGGGCTTGCTTCACAAAGCACGAAATTGATTATTGCAAAAATCTGTGTTTGAATGGTCGATGGACAAGGGATATCATAAAGTCAATTAGCAAGCAAAGAAGTAAATAGACTAACATTTTAATGCTTAAGTAAATCAATGGCGTAGCTGCCTATAGGCACTGTAGGCAAGTGCCTACACATTGTCCCCAGAAATCAAAAAAGTAAAAATGCCAAAAATGCAATAAAAATAGAGGGGGTATGGGGAGGAGGGATATGGTCAGCTCATACCAATTTTTATTCGTGGTCTATTCTGAAAATAATAGTCAAAACAGTTTTCGCTTGCGGTCTTTCGGAATCAAACACACCATGATCATGCAAATTTTGAAAGATTTTCAGAAAGCAAGTATTCGTATTAATACATGTTTTTATGTTTTGTTCTGATGTTTTTGTTGCAAAATCGCAGATTACAAAAGATTGAAATCGCGGGTTAAAAACATACTGTTTGCTGCTTAAAATACCAACAGAATGCAGGATTTGGCTTCCTTCTAAAAAAATAACCCCACTAGACCTTGTGCCTACACACTGATTTAGACACAGCTACGCCCCTGAAACTAGGTAACATTTGAATGCTGAGGTAAACAGGCAACATTCTTAATGCTTAAGTAAATAGGTAACATTTGAATGCTTAAGTAAATAGGTAACATTTGAATGCTGAGGTAAACAGGCAACATTCTTAATGCTTAAGTAAATAGGTAACATTTGAATGCTTAAGTAAATAGTTAACATTTGAATGCCTAAGTAAACAGGCAACATTCTTAATGCTTAAGTTAATATGTAACATTTTAATGCTTCAGTAAATAGGTAACATTTGAATGCTGAGGTAAACAGGCAACATTCTTAATGCTTAAGTAAATAGGTAACATTTGAATGCTTAAGTAAATAGGTAACATTTGAATGCTGAGGTAAACAGGCAACATTCTTAATGCTTAAGTAAATAGGTAACATTTGAATGCTTAAGTAAATAGTTAACATTTGAATGCCTAAGTAAACAGGCAACATTCTTAATGCTTAAGTTAATATGTAACATTTTAATGCTTCAGTAAATAGGTAACATTTGAATGCTGAGGTAAACAGGCAACATTCTTAATGCTTAAGTAAATAGGTAACATTTGAATGCTTAAGTAAATAGGTAACATTTGAATGCTGAGGTAAACAGGCAACATTCTTAATGCTTAAGTAAATAGGTAACATTTGAATGCTTAAGTAAATAGTTAACATTTGAATGCCTAAGTAAACAGGCAACATTCTTAATGCTTAAGTTAATATGTAACATTTTAATGCTTCAGTAAATAGGTAACATTTGAATGCTGAGGTAAACAGGCAACATTCTTAATGCTTAAGTAAATAGGTAACATTTGAATGCTTAAGTAAATAGTTAACATTTGAATGCCTAAGTAAACAGGCAACATTCTTAATGCTTAAGTTAATATGTAACATTTTAATGCTTCAGTAAATAGGTAACATTTGAATGCTGAGGTAAACAGGCAACATTCTTAATGCTTAAGTAAATAGGTAACATTTGAATGCTTAAGTAAATAGTTAACATTTGAATGCCTAAGTAAACAGGCAACATTCTTAATGCTTAAGTTAATATGTAACATTTTAATGCTTCAGTAAATAGGTAACATTTGAATGCTGAGGTAAACAGGCAACATTCTTAATGCTTAAGTAAATAGGTAACATTTGAATGCTTAAGTAAATAGTTAACATTTGAATGCCTAAGTAAACAGGCAACATTCTTAATGCTTAAGTTAATATGTAACATTTTAATGCTTCAGTAAATAGGTAACATTTGAATGCTGAGGTAAACAGGCAACATTCTTAATGCTTAAGTAAATAGGTAACATTTGAATGCTTAAGTAAATAGTTAACATTTGAATGCCTAAGTAAACAGGCAACATTCTTAATGTTTAAGTAAATAGGTAACATTTGAATGCTTAAGTAAACAGGCAACATTCTTAATGCTTAAGTAAATAGGTAACATTTGAATGCTTAAGTAAACAGGCAACATTCTTAATGCTTAAGTAAATAGGTAACATTTGAATGCTTAAGTAAACAGGCAACATTCTTAATGCTTAAGTAAACAGGTAACATGTGAATGCTTAAGTAAACAGGCAACATTCTTAATGCTTAAGTAAATAGGTAACATTTGAATGCTTAAGTAAATAGGTACCATTTTAATGCAACATTCTTACTGCTTAAGTAAATAATTGAATTGAATTGAATTGGGTTTTAAGGCGCACCAACACTTGAAAGGTTATATGGCGCCTTACAGGAATGAACATGCCAGGCTCATCCTCCATGTACATCAAGATAAAATATAGAGAATGGCCGGGAACCTTCTCACCTGCAGAACTGCAGAGTTGCTACAAATTCTATTGTAGACACTCCATTTATGCTGGAGCCATGTTTATTGTTTTTCTGCCTCGGCTCTAGTGATTTGAGCGAGATGGCACCTAAAACAATGCAGGGGTCATGGTGAAGACCTTTAATGAGCATAAACAATTGAATTGAATTGAATTGGGTTTTAAAGGCGCACCAACATGAACAAAAAATGATAAAATGAACATGAATTTAGTGGGTGGTGGGAGGGTTGGGGAGTTGGGGAGATGGGGGCGGGATTTTACTCCTCTGCCTACCCCTCCAACGGGATCTGCAGTGGCCCTATTCTGTGCCCCGGAATAACACGGGGCGCTTAAGTAAATAGGTAACATTTAAGTGCTTAAGTTAACAGGCATCATTCTTAATGCTTAAGTAAATAGGTAACATTTGAATGCTTAAGTAAACAGGCAACATTCTTAATGCTTAAGTAAATAGGAAACATTTGAATGCTTAAGTAAACAGGCAACATTCTTAATGCTTAAGTAAATAGGTAACATTTGAATGCTTAAGTAAACAGGCAACATTCTTAATGCTTAAGTAAATAGGTAACATTTGAATGCTTAAGTAAACAGGCAACATTCTTAATGCTTAAGTAAATAGGTAACATTTGAATGCTTAAGTAAACAGGCAACATTCTTAATGCTTAAGTAAACAGGTAACATGTGAATGCTTAAGTAAACAGGCAACTTTCTAATGCTTAAGTAAATAGGTTCCATTTGAATGCTTAAGTAAATAGGTACCATTTTAATGCAACATTCTTACTGCTTAAGTAAATAATTGAATTGAATTGAATTGGGTTTTAAGGCGCACCAACACATGAAAGGTTATATGGCGCCTTACAGGAATGAACATGCCAGGCTCATCCTCCATGTACATCAAGATAAAATATAGAGAATGGCCGAGAACCTTCTCACCTGCAGAACTGCAGAGTTGCTACAAATTCTATTGTAGACACTCCATTTATGCTGGAGCCATGTTAATTGTTTTTCTGCCTCGGCTCTAGTGATTTGAGCGAGATGGCACCTAAAACAATGCAGGGGTCATGATGAAGACCTTTAATGAGCATAAACAATTGAATTGAATTGAATTGGGTTTTAAAGGCGCACCAACATGAACAAAAAATGATAAAATGAACATGAATTTAGTGGGTGGTGGGAGGGTTGGGGAGTTGGGGAGATGGGGGGCGGGATTTTACTCCTCTGCCTACCCCTCCAACGGGATCTGCAGTGGCCCTATTCTGTGCCCCGGAATAACACGGGGCGCTTAAGTAAATAGGTAACATTTAAGTGCTTAAGTTAACAGGCATCATTCTTAATGCTTAAGTAAATAGGTAACATTTGAATGCTTAAGTAACAGGCAACATTCTTAATGCTTAAGTAAATAGGTAACATTTGAATGCTTAAGTAAATAGGTAACATTTGAATGCTTAAGTAAACAGGCAACATTCTTAATGCTTAAGTAAATAGGTAACATTTGAATGCTTAAGTAAACAGGCAACATTCTTAATGCTTAAGTAAATAGGTAACATTTGAATGCTTAAGTAAACAGGCAACATTCTTAATGCTTAAGTAAATAGGTAACATTTAAAGACGTAGGTAAACAGGTAACATTTGAATGCTTAAATAAATAGGTAACATTTGAATGCTTAAGTAAACAGGCATCATTCTTAGTGCTAAAGTAAATAGGTAGCATTGGCATGCTTAAGTAAACAGGCAACATTCTTACTGCCTAAGTAAATAATTGAATTGAATTGGGTTTTAAGGCGCACCTACACATGAAAGGTTATATGGCGCCTAACAGGCATGAATTGAATTGAATTGGGGTTTTAAGGCGCACCAACACATGAAAAGGTTATATGGCGCCTATCAGGCATGAACATGTCAGGCTCATCTTCCATGTACATCGAGATAAAATATGGAAAATGGGCCTGGAACCTTCTCGCCCTGAACTGCAGAGTTGCTGCAAGTTCTATCGTAGAAACTCCATTTACGCTGGAGCCACGTTATTGTTTTTCTGCCACTGCTCTTTTGATGCGAGCAAGATAGCACCTGAAACAATGCAGGGATCATGATGAAGACCTTTAATGAACATGAACAAAAAATGATAAAATGAACATGAATTTGGGGGGATTCTACCCCTCTGCCTACCCCTCCAAAGGGATCTGCAGTGGCCCTATTCTTTGCCCCGTGACCAAACGGGGCCCGCCGAGAACCGCACGGGGCCTAACAGGCATGAACAGGCATGAACATGCCAGGCTCATTATCCATGTACATCGAGATAAAATATGGAAAATGGGCCTAGAACCTTCTCACCCAGAACTGCAGAGTTGCTGCAAATTCTATCGTAGAAACTCCATTTACGCTGGAGCCACGTAATTTTTTTTCTGCCACTGCTCTATGATGCAAGCGAGACATAAGTAAACAGGCAACATTTTTAATGCTTAAGTAAACAGGTAACATTTGAATGCTAAAGTGAATAGGTAACATTTGAACGCGTAAGTAAATAGATAACATTTGAATGCGTAAGTAAATAGGTAACATTTGAATGCCTAAGTAAACAGGCAACATTTTTAATGCTTAAGTTAATAGGTAACATTTGAATGCTTTAGTAAACAGGCAACATTCTTAATGCTTAAGTAAATAGGTAACATTTGAATGCTTAAGTGAATAGGTAACATTTGAATGCCTAAGTAAACAGGCAACATTCTTAATGCTTAAGTAAATAGGTAACATTTAAATGCTTAAGTAAACAGGCAACATTTTTAATGCTTAAGTAAATAGGTAACATTTGAATGAATTAGTAAACAGGCAACATTCTTAATGCTTAAGTAAATAGGTAACATTTGAATGCTTAAGTAAACAGGCAACATTCTGAATGCTTAAGTAAATAGGTAACATTTGAATGCTTAAGTAAATAGGTAATATTTGAATGCTGAAGTAAACAAGCAACATTCTTAATGCTTAAGTAAATAGGTAACATGTGAATGCTTGAGTAAACAGGCAACATTCTTACTGCTTAAGTAAATAACTGAATTGAATTGAATTGGGTTTTAAGGCACACCAACACATGAAAGGTTATATGGCACCTAACAGGAATGAACATGCCAGCCTCATCCTCCATGTACATCGAGATAAAATATAGAGCATGGGCCTAGAACCTTCTCACCTGCAGAACTGCAGAGTTTCTGAAAATTCTATTGTAGACACTCCATTTATGCTGGAGCCACTTTTATTGTTTTTCTGCCACTGCTCTAGTGATTTGAGCGAGATGGCACCTGAAACAATGCAGAGGTCATGATGAAGATCTTTAATGAGCATGAACAACTGAATTGAATTGGGTTTTAAAGGCGCAACATGAACAAAAAATGATAAAATGAACATGAATTTAGTGGGGGTGGGTGGGGGGTTGGGGAGTTGGGGGGATGGGGGCGGGGTTTTACCCCTCTGCCTACCCCTCCAACGGGATCTGCATTGGACCTATTCTTTGCCCCGGAATGAAACAGGGCACCTGAAACAATGCAGGGGTCATGATGAAGACCATTAATGAGCATGAACAACTGGATTGAATTGAATTTGGTTTTAAGGCCTCACCAACATGAACAAAAAATGATACAATGAACATGAATCTAGTGGGGGGAGGGGTTGGGGAGTGAGGGTGGGGTGAGGGGTTTACCCCTCTGCCTACCCCTCCAACGGGATCAGCAGTGGCCCTATTCTTTGTCCCGGAATCAAACGGGGCCCAAGGAACCACACGGGGCACTTAAGTAAATAGGTAACATTTGAATGCTTAATGTAAACAGGCAAAATTCTTAATGCTTAAGTAAATAGGTAACATTTGAATGCCAAAGTAAACAGGCAACATTCTTAATGCTTAAGTAAATAGGTAACATTTGAATGCTTAAGTAAACAGGCAACATTTTTAATGTTTAAGTAAATAGGTAACATTTGAATGCTTAAGTGAATAGGTAACATTTGAATGCCTAAGTAAACAGGCATCATTCTTAATGCTTAAGTAAATTGGCACATTTGAATGCCTAAGTTAACAGGCAACATTCTTAATGCTTAAGTAAATAGGTAACATTTAAAGGCGTAAGTAAACAGGCAACATTATTAATGCTTAAGTAAATAGGTAACATTTGAATGCTTAAGTAAATAGGTAACATTTGAATGCTTAAGTAAACAGGCAACATTCTTAATTCTTAAGTAAATAGGTAACATCTGAATGCTTAAGTAAACAGGCAACATTCTGAATGCTTAAGTAAATAGGTAACATTTGAAACAGTCTATTAAATCATTTTAGAATTATTTTATTACTAGAATTTTGTGTTTCTGGGTTTCAAAAACCTCATTACTCAATGTCCAGTAAAACCTCAGTGTGTTCTGAGAATGTAATGAGCTTTAAATTAACTGGTTTCATTGGTCCAATTTTTATCACTGAACCAATCAAAATGCTTCGTTTTTATTTTCATTTGGTTGCTTCTATCATGACACCACTTTCTGGTATTATGACATCACACCCTGGTATTGTGACGTCACGTCACCATGGTATTATGACATCACGTCATGCTATTATGACATCACGCCATGCTATTCTGATGAACTCATTGTGTTCTCAGAACAGAATGATCCTTTTAATTGCAGTGAGAAACAGATTAAGACTGTTTGTATCACTCATTTGGGTAACGAGTTTCTTGAAACCAAGAATCACAAAATTCTAAACAATAAATAATTCTAAAATGATTTAATAGACTGTTTTGAATGCTTAAGTAAATAGGTAATATTTGAATGCTGAAGTAAACAAGCAACATTCTTACTGCTTAAGTAAATAGGTAACATGGGAATGCTTGAGTAAACAGGCAATATTTTTACTGCTTAAACAAATAACTGAATTGAACTGAACTGGGTTTTAAGGCACACCAACACATGAAAGGTTATATGGCGCCTAACAGGAATGAACATGCCAGGCTCATCCTCCATGTACATCGAGATAAAATATAGAGCATGGGCCTAGAACCTTCTCACCTGCAGAACTACAGAGTTGCTGCAAATTCTATTGTAGACACTCCATTTACGCTGGAGCCACTTTTATTGTTCCTCTGCCACTGCTCTAGTGATTTGAGAAAGACGGCACCTGAAACAATGCCGAGGTCATGATGATCTTTAATGAGCATGAACAACTGAATTGAATTGAATTGGGTTTTAAAGGCGCAACATGAACAAAAAATGATAAAATGAACATGAATTTAGTGGGGTGGGGGGGTTGGGGAGTTGGGGGGATGGGGGCGGGGTTTTACCCCTCTGCCTACCCCTCCAACGGGATCTGCAGTGGACCTATTCTTTGCCCCGGAACGAAACGGGGCACCTGAAAAAATGCAGGGGTCATGATGAAGACCTTTAATGAGCATGAACAACTGGATTGAATTGAATTTGGTTTTAAGGGCGCACCAACATGAACAAAAAATGATACAATGAACATGAATCTAGTGGCGGGGGAGGAGTTGGGGAGTGGGGGTGGGGGGTTTACCCCTCTGCCTACCCCTCCAACGGGATCAGCAGTGGTCCTATTCTTTGTCCCGGAATAAAACGGGGCCTCCGGAACCACACTGGGCACTTAAGTAAATAGGTAACATTTGAATGCATAATGTAAACAGGCAACATTCTTAATGCTTAAATAAATAGGTAACATTTGAATGCTTAAGTAAATAGGTAACATTTGAATGCCTAAGTAAACAGGCAACATTCTTAATGCTTAATTAAATAGGTAACATTTGAATGCTTAAGTAAAGAGGCAACATTATTAATGCTTAAGTAAATAGGTTACATTTGAATTCTTAAGTGAATAGGTAACATTTGAATGCCTAAGTAAACAGGCAACATTTGAATGCTTAAGTAAAGAGGCAACATTCTTAATTCCTAAGAAAATAGGTAACATTTGAATGCTTAAGTTAACAGGCTCCATTTTTAATGCTTAAGTAAATAGGTAACATTTTTAATGCTTAAGTAAGTAGGCACATTTGAATGCCTAAGTTAACAGGCAACATTCTTAATGCTTAAGTAAATAGGTAACATTTAAAGGCGTAGGTAAACAGGTAACATTTGAATGCTTAAATAAATAGGTAACATTTGAATGCTTAAGTAAACAGGCATCATTCTTATGCTTAAGTAAATAGGTAACATTTCAATGCTAAAGTAAATAGGTAGCATTTGCATGCTTAAGTTAACAGGCAACATTCTTACTGCCTAAGTAAATAATTGAATTGAATTGGGTTTTAAGGCGCATCAACACATGAAAGGTTATATGGGCCAGGCTCATCCTCCATGTACATCCAGATAAAATATAGAGTATGAGCTTAGAACCTTCTCAACTGCAGAGTTGCTGCAAATTCTATTGTAGACACTCCATTTATGCTGGAGCCACTTTTATTGTTTTTCTGCCACTGCTCTAGTGATTTGAGCGAGATGGCACCTAAAACAATGCAGGGGTCATGATGAAGATCTTTAATGAGCATGAACAACTGAATTGATTTGAATTGGGTTTAAAAGGCGCAACATGAACAAACAATGATAAAATGAACATGAATTTAGTGGGGGTGGGTGTGGGGTTGGTGGATTGGGGAGTTAGGGGGATGGGGGCGGGGTTTTACCCCTCTGCCTACCCCTCCAACGGGATCTGCACTGGCCATATTCTTTGCCCCGGAACCACAAGGGGCACTTAAGTAAATAGATAACATTTGAATGCTTAAGTTAACAGGCATCATTCTTAATGCTTAAGTAAATAGGCAACATTTGAATGCTTAAGTAAACAGGCAACATTCTTAATGCTTAAGTAAATAGGTAACATTTGAATGCTTTAGTAAATAGGTAATATTTGAATGCTGAAGCAAATAGGTAACATTTGAATGTTTAAGTAAATAGATAATAGTTGAATGCTTAAGTAAACAGGCATCATTCTTAATGCTTAAGTAAACAGGTAACATTTGAATGCTTAAGTAAACAGGCATCATTCTTAATGCTTAAGTAAATAGGTAACATTTGAATGTTTAATTAAATAGGTAACATTTGAATGCTTAAGTAAACAGGCAACATTCTTAATGCTTAAGTAAATAGGTAATTTGAATGCCTAAGTTAACAGGCATCATTCTTAATGCTTAAGTAAATAGGTGACATTTGAACGCTTAAGTCAACAGGCAACATTCTTAATGCTTAAGTAAATAGGTAACATTTGAATGCTTAAGTAAATAGGTAACATTTGAATGCTAACGTTTTCAGGCATCATTGTTAATGCTTAAGTAAACAGGCAACATTCTTAATGCTTAAGTAAACAGGCAACATTCTTAATGCTTAAGTAAATAGGTAACATTTGAATGCTTAAGTAAACAGGCAATATTCTTAATGCTTAAGTAAATAGGTAACATTTGAATGTCTAAGTTTACAGGCATCATTCTTAATGTTTAAGTAAATAGGTAACATTTGAATGCTTATGTAAATAGGTAACATTTGAATGCTTAAGTTATCTGGCATCATTCTTAATGCTTAAGTAAATAGGTAACATTTGAACGCTTAAACAGATTTTAAAAAAAAGAGTTATGCAGTTATTGGAATCAATTTACATCGTCAACTGAGGCAATATGAATGTAATTCAACATAGTTATTCCAGTCTAGTAATGACAAAAATTGCTAGACGGAATTTACAATACTGACTTAAGAAAACAGACTCTTTGTTTAATTTTTAAGAAGTTATGCTCTTATTGAATACATTCTAACATTGTCAATAGATACAATAGTATTCAAAATCTTGAAATATTTTAGTCTAGCAATGACAAATTGATTGTTTTCTAAATAGAATTTACAAAATTCAGCAAGGAAATCAGAAAAATTGTTTTGTTTTAAAGCAAGGTTTGCTTTACTGAAATCATGTTAAGTCAACTGAGGCAATATAAATGCAATTCAACCTCTTCATTCCGTCTAGCAATGACAAATAAATATAACTATTTACAAACAGCATTTTTTATAAGAAGTTTTGCTGTAATTAACATATCGCCAGTAGTTAGATATCTCCGCCCTATTGTGGATGTGGAGTATATTGACAAATAGGTTATATTATAATACAGTTGCACATGCTTTATTATACTGTTGCACGTGTTATTGTTTGTCGGAGGTATAGTATTAGTTTGATTGGTTAAAATGGATAAATGATTGACAACTGGCGACATGCTAATTGGAATTATGTTAAGATTGTAATTGTTTCAATATGAATGTTATTCCACCTCTTTTTACTATTCTAGAAACGAAGCAATTAAATATTACTAGCCAGAAAGTACACCTTCGACTTCAGGAAACTATGCTGGTTTTGTATTATAGGAAGGTTTGTTCTTATGGGAATCATTTTAACATTGCCAACAGATTCAATATGAATGCCATATAACATCACTGATAACATCTTTCTAGTCTAGCAATGATACAACTAAATATTGCTCGACAGCATTTTACAAAATAGACTTAAAAAAACTGCAAATTTTCTTTTAATGTATAAGAAGCTATGCTGTTATGAAATTGTATCATTGTCAAATGATGCTATAAGAATGTAATTCAACCTCTTTAATCTAGTCTAGCAACAAAATAAATAAATATAACTAGACAAAATTTACAAACAGCATTTCTTTAATAAGAAATTATGCTGTAATTGGAATTACTTTAACATTGTCAATTAATAATGTGAATATTATTCAGAATCTTCATTGAAGTCTAGAAACAATAAATTAAAGTGTAATGTGTTGCTATATGGAATTACAATAGCAGCCTTTTTTCTCTCTCTTTTTTATTTTATTTATTATTTGTATTTGTAAGAAGTTATCGATACTACTCTAACAAAGACAAAAATAAATATTACTAGACAGAATTTACTATACCGACTTAAAGGGACACAAGGCAATTTTGAAATAGTTATCAAGCAACACAATGTGCACCTCAATTTCATTAAATTAATAAGTCTTGTTGAATCAGTTGAACATTGTCAATATATTTAATATGCATGTAATTCAACATTTGTATTCTAGCTTAGCAATAACATAAATAAATATTGCTAGACAGTATTTACAATACTGAGTTAATGTTCTGTTATTGGAATTGTTTTAACATTGTCAATTTAATACATGATGCACTATTATTCCAAATCCTTATATTTAAGTGTAGCAATGACAAGTTGATTTGCTGCTAATATATAAATGGAATAATACTGAGCTGAAAGGAAATATACTAATATATGTTATGCTGTAATCATATTAATATTCACAATCTATATTCTATAGTCAAGCAACAAAAATAAATATTTCATATAAAATCAATCAATGTTATTAATAGGTAAAGTATGTATCATAGTTCATTTAAAACTCAAAACCATTGAAGTTACATATATAACATTGATACAAACAGTATCGCAAGACAACTGACATCTCAATATGCCTACAGTAACATGATATACAGTAAAACAATTAATTCATATCAAACAAATCCTCAATTAAATGGTAATGGTTATGCAAACAGGACTTATATGACCCTACCAGAAGCTACATCTATGCACTTAAATGCCACTGTCATCAAAATTGCACACACATATTTTTAATTTAGACAATGAAAATGTTGTACAGCATCAACAACAATCCTAATCAAAAAGGTTTTAATATTCATGTTCCATCAATGTTTACATTAATATTAGAGAAACATTTATACTTTAGAAACCATATTTATAAAGAAATTTGCACATACCTAGCATGTTAAAGGTTTTGACTTTTAATGGAAACTCGACAATCTTTACGTATTTATCAAACATTAAAATTACACCTAAATTTATTAATCCGGTAACATTTTTACTTAAAACATTTTGAAAGAACAAAAGGGAATAGGGGAGAAAGAGGGATATGCCTAAACAGAGGAAAAAACACAGAAAGAAGACTCAAGAACTTAACACTGATGAGGAAATAAATGAAGAAGCACAACATAAATCCACTAAAGCAACAGCAGTGGAGCATCGACAGTCAATTACAGACACCATTGGCACATTATAGCATTAATATACACACACCATTCTAAAGAAGCATGTGGAAATGAGATTGACCAATTTATTGACCAGAAACTCATTGAAGAAAATTCATGTCACAGCAGATGGTATCTGCTTTTTAATGCTGATCTCTCATCTCAACTCAGCAGATTCTACAAATGATTTAAGAGAACATTTTTGTTGATGTTCAACAGAACATGATGATCATTACAAAGGTTATATGGCCAGTTCAGAAATCGTTCATGAAGAGGAGATCTCAAAACTGTATGTTGAAAAGAGAAGGATGTCCCAATCCCAGATTTCTGTAGATTTCAAGGTTACTATTAATCTGGTATATCTGGCAGACTGTGTTTTCGAGCATTACGACGCATGTGTGAGGCCTAACGTTACTTCAAAGAACTGCACATCAACTTCAATCTCAGCAACAAGTAAAGATGGACACCAAAAAGACATCAGGAAACTGTGTTTACAATTTGGAAAAAGAATGTGCAAAAATGGAACAAAGATATGCCAGGGGAAAAGCTATGCTTTAGCAACAGCTCAAAAAGCGGTGCAAGCAATGTTTCTGACTGCAGAAACAAATGTTCAGAAAAAAAATAAGAAAACCTGAGACAAGCAATATTTGATTCATGTTATGATAAAGACATGTCATATAAAAAAAAAAGAAGAGAGATTTTATATGTCAACATGTTGAAGTAAAGCCAACTGGGGAAAGATATGGCAGACAAAACAACATTCTTCTTACCATTTGGCAAAGGTATGGTTTGTTTCTGTATAAACAGTTCTTCATTAGTTGGGGCAAGCTAACAAAATACACATTGGGGAGGAAACAACATTTTCTGGACTGGACAAAATAGGAAAGCAAACAAACAAAAATAATGAACAAAAAAGGTAAAAGCAAATCGATGAACATATTGAATCCTTTCTGGTTGTGGAATCCCATTACATGATGAAATCAACCAAAACAAATGGACAAAATCAACACTATACAAAATGTATGACCTGTACAAAATTATGAGTCAAGAAGATAATGTCAGTCCCGTTAAATGTTCTGCACGGAATACAATATTTCATTTCACAGTCCAAAGAAAGATTCTTGCCAGACTGTAACACACAATGAAAGAAACCAGAGATGTTGCCTTTTAAGGGCAACAAATATACCCCTTCATTCCCCACCCTACCGTTTGAGTAAAGATTGAGTGTAATAGGATTTTTCATGGTAGGTATGTGTATCCATAAAAAATTAAATTAAATTAAAAGAATTTTGTGTTAAATATGTGTGAATTTTCCTTTCATGAGAGTTGCTTCAGTGGGAGAGGTGTTATGGAGAAGGTTTTTATGGCCAGATCCCAGTGACCTTGACCTCTGACCTGTTGACCACAAAATTAATAGGGTCCTCTCACCTGAAGTTTCATGAGATTTGCTTCAGGGGGAGTGGAGTTACAGTGGACAAGGATTTTCATGGCCAGGTCCCATCCAGTGACCTTAACCTATGACCTCAAAATCAATAGGGGGTCATCCTGTCCTCACAGGCAGTCTACCCACAAAGTTTCATGAGATGGGATTTAGGAGGAGTTAAGTTACAGTCGACAAAGATTTTCATGGTTGGGTCCTGGTGACCTTGACCTTTGACCTACTGACCTCAAATTCACTAGGGGTCATCCTCTCACCACAGACAGTCCACTCATGAAGTTTCTTGAGACTTGCTTCAGGGGTGAGGAGTTAAGCGAACAAAGTTTTTTTCATTATTGGGTCCCGGTGACCTTGACCTTTCACCTACTGACCTCAAAATCAATAGGGGTCATCCTCTCATTACATGCAGCTCACTTATGAAGTTGCATGACATTTGCTTTAGGGGAAGAGGAGTTATGGAACGGACCCACTGACTTCAAAATTACTAAGGTTCATCCTCTCATCACAGAAAGTCCACACATGAAGTTTCATGAGATTTGCTTCAGGGAGAGAGGAGTTATGGAGCGAACAAGGTTTACCATTATCGGGTCTGGTGAACTTGACCTTTGACCTAATGACCTCAAAATCAATAGGGGTCATTCTCTCACCACAGGCTGTTCACGTATGAAGTTTCATGAGATTTGCCTTAGCGGGAGAGGAGTTAGGGAGTGGACAAGGTTTTTCATTATCGGGTCCGATGACCTTGACCTTTGATGTACTCACCTCAAAATCAATAAGGGTCATCCTCTCACTGCAGGCAGTTCACCTATGAAATTTCATGGGATTTGTTTCAATGGAGAGGAATAATTGAGTGGACAAGGTTTTTCAATATGGGTCCCGGTGACCTTGACCTTTGACTACTGACCTCAACATGAATAGGAGTCATTCTTTTACCACAGGCAATTCATCTATGAAGTTCATGAGATTTGCTTTAGGAGGAGAGGAGTTATGGAGCGGACAAGGTTTTTTATTATCGGGTCACGGTGACCTTGACCTTTAACATACTGACCTCAAAATCAATAGGGTAATCCTCTTATCGCAGGCAGTCGACCCATGAAGTTTTATGAGATTTGCTTTTGCGGGAGAGGAGTTATGGAGCTGACAAGGTTGCGTCTTCAGACAGACAGATAGACGGACAAGATGAAACCAGTAGATTCCTCTAACCTTTGTTTAGCAGGAATATAAAAAAAGAAAAATACAGCAAATATTGAAGATATAAAGCACATATTGAGCAAAAAGAAAAATCAAGAGTTGAAAAAGTTCAAGACAAACTTTGACCAAAATCATGAAAATCCATTTTCGTGGCTACATTTGACCTAGGGCTGCGCTTTCAACACCATGTTTATATGTCAGCCAAGTAAACTACAAAAGAAAGCTAAACTGCTAAAGTATACAGTATTGTCTTCAGCAGACAAAATAAGGAACAAGTTATATGCTATATTTTGGATGAAACTCATGGTCAGTGAGATTCCTCGGATACTGGCACTTGTGTAATAACGCACGCTCATTCACTGCCATTGGGTGTCAGACAAGTTATTCTATATTGAGACTAGTGCTCTGGCATAAATTATAATATTTAGCAGGAGGGCTATTGAACACAGTCACGCACCATTCGCATGTTCAGACAATTGAACAGAAGAAACGTGAGTCAAGTCATACACAGATGGAATGCGATTCTATGCATTCATCCATAGAACGTGCCAAACAGTGACCATCAGCCTGCCTACATATCGGATCAATAGGACATCGTTATTCACATGGCATGTCTCTAAAAGCCTTACACAGTAGTTCCTATGCGATTTGACTCATTCTACAATTTGAAAATTAACACCAAAAGGCATTAAAGAAACTTTAA
Source organism: Cyrtodaria siliqua (assembly GCA_037043455.1). Taxonomy (NCBI): domain Eukaryota; kingdom Metazoa; phylum Mollusca; class Bivalvia; order Adapedonta; family Hiatellidae; genus Cyrtodaria; species Cyrtodaria siliqua. The sequence continues at coordinate 36,611 of JAWPHD010013303.1, forward strand.
ATCTGACATAGATGGCAACAAAGCAAACTGGCTTAGGGTTAAAGTTTTAACATTTTCAAAAGAATTCCCAGAAGAAATAAAAATAAAGTATGAATAGGACACTGCATTTAGAAGGATTAACATGAAAAGATCTGTATGAGGACGACCAACACTTGAAAAGGATTTACCAGCGAAAAGAAATTTCAGATCTAAAGAGTCACTTGTAGGACCTTTGCAAGTCTTTGAAATACCTGAAAGGTATAAGGGGCTTTATGAGGTCCTGCCTACATGTTAAGTAGCGACAGACCACCTACCAATGTCAGATGTACTTGATGATGATGTGGCAGATAGTGACATTGATTAATTTAATTAAATTGAATGTTGTTTAACGGCTCATCAACACAGTACAGGTTATTTAGAGCAGCCCCAGAGAGAGCGGAACGATACATAGGAATCCGGGAACAAAAGACAACAAAACCAGTATGAAAGAGTCTCAGATAACAAATCTGGGATGAAATATGGTATTTTTCTAAAATATTTCAAATACATTATTTTTGTATTAAATTGATTAAAGTAACATAAAAGAGCCACAAACCATCACAAGAAATTACACTGAACATATAAAATAAAAGACCCACAGAACGGGTTTCCTACCCGGGTTACCTACTTTAACTTGCCAGTAAAAATATCGCAATGCATTGATGAGCGATATAGCACACCCACTGCATCACACAGGAAGTGTCTGCAAGGGGTGGTGCCTGGGACATAATGGCAGCCAGTAAATAATTCTTGTTTCTTTTTGTAAAATAAAACATTAATATCACATTGTTGATCTACATGTATTTGTGACATTTTTCTAAGCGATGTCATGTTAAAATTATAAGTTTTTATTGTTTAGCTTATATGGAAATGAATGTATGAATACAATATTTTGGCATTTCAGTGTTAATGTTTTTAAAATGGTGCATTCATTCATAAGACAATTATTTCTTAGAAGATAAATGACCACACTTTTCTGTACATTTTTGGCAGCTGATGGGCCATTTGTCATGAGAATGTAAGTCAATAGTCTTATTTAAAACGGGCCGAGATATGAAGGACAACATTGCATTTCAATTCACGACCTACAGTACACAATGCAAAAATCAATGGGCATGTTACACCTTGTTTGTAGATATCGCCGAGGAGAATCGTTATAGCTTGGACCTTATGGCCTGATAAAGACTTGGAATCGATGATCAATAATTATTATAAAACTATCTACTTCTGTTTAGGCCAATGGTTAAAACTATTCAACCAAGGGAATGATTGATTGATTGATTGAATTGGATTTTATAGTCGCACCAACAGCTAAGGTCATATGGCGACTTTCCAGCTTCCATTGGTGGAGGAAGACCCCAGGTGCCCCTCCGGGCAATTTCCGTGCACGGGCGGGCACCTGGATAGAACCACCGACGTTCACCAAGGGAATGACTGTTGACCCGAAGCAGTGAACTATTGACCGAGATTAATATCACAGTTACACACCTCCAAATACATTTAAAAACATTGTTATGGTAACGAATGTGTTTAATTCAGAACCTGTTATAAACCAGAATAAAATGTCCTGCAAATTGGTGTAATTTAGTTTTAACTTTACAATTTTACTTATCTTTTTTACTGTCCTGTGTTTTCTCACAAGCTGCATGCCTTTCTGTTCCTTTTCTCACATACCAAATTCATCGCCACTTTCACAGACAAAGAAGACCTGTTTGGGTAAAGATTTACCAAAGTTGATGACACTATTTATTATTTTACAATAATAATAACTCTTTTAACAGTAAAAATAAGTATAAAGTAATATATAAATCATATCTCAGGACTTGGTAACAACTTCATAAGTTTGAATTTAAAAACTTCATTACAGACATAGAGGGTCTTACATGAGTGACTGTGTATTATTGATTTTAATAAACAAGTTGGATAAAACGATAGGATACAAGTTTATTAAATTCAATAATACACAATCATGAATGTCAGATTTTTTTTATCACATAACACACCTACGACATGATAGTTCCACTTAATGTTGTCAATTGTCCTTGTATACGTCGATCTGATTGGTTGATTGGTGTAACCAAATACAAATGAAAACCTTCATAATGTGCTTCAGTTTGATCTGAAATATACATATGCCATAAGCTTATAGTAAATGCAACAAAATATTAAATCTCTCGCTTTTGTAGTTTCAGAGAAGATTTTTTAAGTGTTTCCCGATATAAGCCTATGTAAAACTGTGACCCAGGGGCGGAGCTTCCTTTGACCCCAGGATCCCCATTTGAACGAACTTGGAAGAGGACCATAAGTCTATGGTATTATATTAAACCTCTGACTCTTGTAGTTTCAGAAAAAGATTCTATAAGTGTTTTCCTATATAAGTCTATATACAAGAAATCCATGGATTCACATGTCTCGCCTAACGGGGGGCTGGACTTAACTAAAAAGGTCAATATGATGCTTAAATGGAAGTTTGTAAACATTTTAGTAACTAAAAACAATGGAGTTTGCTGTTTGCTGAGATGACATTTAAGTGCATTTGTTTAAAAACAAAAGGCCCAAGAGGGCCTGTGGATGCCCAACTGGCTAAAACGGCTCTTATATCAAGGGTTGTTGACATACACCTGGTAACCATGGGCAATAAGTCTGCTGTGTCTAGTCTGGCATGGGTATTTTTTAATTTGTCCCATTTTCTTCTATTAATGAAATTTCATAAAAATGGGTTGAGGTGTGTGGGGGAGGTTATATTAACATTCTAAATAAATATGGTAAAGATCAGATAAAAAATGAAGTAACTACAGATTTAACAAAGGAAAATACAATACAGCATTTTTCAACAAATCAAGGGCCTGTTGTTACTAACAAGATCTAGCTGGTTTTCGAACTTGTCCATGATTTCATTGATATACCGCGCTTTGCACAACTAGACATCATACCGAGGCTTCCTGCCAAATTTCGTCGAAATCCAACAAGTTGTTTAGGGGGAATATATAGTGCCGACAAGAAATTTAAAGCAAAAATGTCAAAGTGCCATAACTCCGTCATAAATCAGCGCACTGGAACAAAAGCGCGACATGAACAACTAGACATCTTACTAATGTTTCCTGCCAAGTTTCGTCAAAATCCAACAAGGCGTTTAGGAGGAGTAGCGCCGACAAGAAATTTAAAAGAAACAAGAGGTCAATGACCTTGAAGCTCTACTGATAGATTTTTGATAGCTAGGTCAGCATTCCTGTGAAGTTTCATGAAAATCCATCGAGTAGTTTCATAGGAGTAGTCGCTACACGTTTTCATTATATAACTTAATGTCAAATCAAAATAATTTTTGACAAGGATCAACATCATGTCATACTAATCATTTTAGAAAAAGTCTCATATCAATATCACTTATAGTTTTCAAGAAGTCGTCGCTACAAACTTGTATTTTGAAAATCTATTTTTAGCCATGGTGGCCATCTTGAATTTCCGGCCAACCTGAAATTTTGCTAGGATCAATTAGACATCAAGAGCAACATTCCTGTAAAGTTTCATAAAAATCTGTCAAGTAGTTACAGAGGAGTAGTTGTTACAAGTTTTTACTATATAACTATGTAAACAAAGATGGCCGCTGACAGCCATGTTTGACATCGAATCAAAACGATTTTCGACAAGGACCAACATCATGACATGCTGATCATTTAAGAAAAAGTCCCATATCAATATCACTTATAGTTTTCAAAAAGTAGTCGCTACAAACTTGTTTTTTGAAAATCTACTTTTAGCCGTGGCGGCCATCTTGAATTTCCGGCCGACCTGAAGTTTTGTTAGGATCAATTAGACATCAAGAGCAACATTCGTGTGAAGTTTCATGAAAATCCATCAAGCAGTTTCAGAGGAGTAGTCGCTACAAGTTTTCATTATATAACTCTATGTAAACAAAGATGGCCGCTGGCAGCCATGTTTAACGTCGAATCAAATAATTTTCGACAAGGATCAACATCTTGTCATACTGGTCATTTTAGGAAAAGTTGCATATCAATATAACTTACAGTTTTCAAGAAGTAGTCACTACAAATTTATTTATTTTAAATCTATTTTTAGCCGTGGCCGCCATCTTGAATTTCCGGCCAGCCTGAAATTTTTCTAGGATCAATAAGACATCAAGTGCAACATTACTGTGAAGTTTCATGAACATCTGTCTAGTAGTTTCAGAGGAGTAGTCGCTACAAGTTTTTACTATATAACTCTATGTAAACAAAAATGGCCACTGGCAGCCATGTTTAACGTCAAATCAAAATAAGGTTTGACTAGCATCACCATCATGTCATGCTGATCATTTATAAAAAGTCACATATGAATATCACTTATAGTTTTCAAGAAGTAGGCGCTACAAACTTATCTTTTAAAAATCTATTTTTAGCTGTGGCGGCCATCTTGAATTTTGGGCTGACCTGAAATTTTGCGAGGATCAATAAGACATTAAGAGCAACATTCCTGTAAAGTTTCATGAAAATCCGTCAAGTAGTTTCAGAGGAGTAGTCGCTACAAGTTTTCATTATATAACTCTATGTAAACAAAGATGGCCGCTGGCAGCCATGTTTAACGTCGAATCAAAACGATTTTTGACAAGGACCAACATCATGTCATGCTGATCATTTTAGAAAAAGTCCCATATCAATATCACTTAGAGTTTTCAAGAAGTAGTCGCTACAAACTTGTTTTTTAAAAACCTATTTTTAGATTTGGCGGCCATCTTGGATTTCACATCAACATGAATTTTTGCTAGGATCAACTAGACTTCATTGGCAACATTTCTGTAAAGTTTCATGAAAATCCATTCAGTAGTTTCAGAGGAGTAGTCGCTGCGAAAAAGTTTACGGACAGACAGACAGACAGAGGGACGGACGGACAGACGGACGGACGACGGACACCGCACCACGGCATAAGCTTTGCTGATCTCTGATCAGTAGAGCTAAAAAAAAAGAAAATAAAAAAAATAAAAAATAAAGAAATTAAAAAATTTAAAACAAGCATTGATGTAAAACTGTGACCCCCGGGGCGGGGCCAGATGTGACCCCAGGGTCAGCATTTGAACAAAATTGGTAAAGGACCATCAGCTTATAGCAACAGCAAAATATTAAACCTCTGGCTCTCGCAGTTTCAGAGAAGAAGATTTTTTAAGTTTTTCCCTATACATGTCTATGTAAAACATGTGACCCTTGGGGCGTGACCAAATGTGACCCCAGGGTCACCATTTGAACAAACTTGGTAAAGGACCATAAGCTTATAATAATTGTAAAATATCAAACCTCTGGCTCTTGTAGTTTCCGAGAAGAAGATTTTTAAAAAAAAAATCCTATATAAGTCTATCAGGGCTTCTAAAATTTTAAAAGAAAATAGGTCCAGGTTTTTTACTGCCGTAAGAATCACACTTATTTTGAAAAAATCACTAAAATCGCCGTACCCCACCCACCATGTCAGCTGCAACATGCATTTTTTCCGTTTAGTCATTGATATAGAGAACTATTTAAAATGTATGTTTGTATTATATTTGTATTATTTATAACTTACTTTATCACAATTTGTACATTTTAATGACTGACATCATGTCTTCTCTTTACTGAATGAATAATTTTCACTCAATATTAAAATTGTTGATCATTTTGAGGAATTGAACCGGAAGTGTTTAATAAACCGGGTAGGTATAAAACGCGGACTAACACGCGCGGACTAGCGGATTATATGTGATTTTACATAAATTTGAGTAATATCGTTTTTCATCAATTAGCTTAATTAATACCAAATGTTACGACTAACGCAAACAATTTCGGTCCGACTTGAAAAAAAACGGTGTCAGGTTTGATCACGTTCCTTAATTAATGTCATTAATATTATACTTAAAGTTATTGTAAAAAAAAAATCAAACAAACAATTAACACATCTCGGTATTTTAATTTTTTTTTAATGACGCAAACAAATTTCAGTCCCAGCTTTGGCTACCTAAAAAAACAAACCGACACAAGCAAACAGGCTCACACCTTACGACTAACGGTATATCAAAGAAATTACTGACGGTAACACTCGCTTCAGTGAACCGACAGAACGCGTGATATACTTTCACTGATTGCACATCAAAGGCATGCTAACTGGCTATAGACTCTTCCGGAAAACTCCCTACTATCGGTAATGGTTTAGTCCAAATTGACCAAATTGACCTACTTTTGCACAGCGAGTGACAAACAATCGTGTTATGGATCAAAGAATATTTCCGCAAGGCGTATTTTAGGTGTGAAGGGCAATTGTAGATTTTTTAACGACCGGTAGATAAAATATCTGGGACCGATTTAAACAGAGATTTTGAAAAGAAAAACGGTCCGGAGAAACAGATTTCGGTCTGGGAACCGATAAACCGGCGATTTTAGAAGCCCTGAAGTCTATGTAAAACTGTGACCCTCGGAGCGGGGACAAATTTGACCCCAGGGTCACCATTTAAACAAACTTAGTAGAGGACCATAAGCTGATGCTACATGTAATACATGAGAGCTCTGTGCCTTGTGGTTTCGGAGAAGATTTTTTAAACTTTTTTCCTATATGTCTATATGAAAAACATGCAAAACCTCAATATACAAACTTTGGACCCGCGAGGCACGGCCATTTTTGACCCCGGGGACTTTATTTGAACAAACTTGAGTCTAGGCGTTGACGATCATTTTAAAAGAAAAACTGTTGAAATCTGTCAAGCGGTTCTGGAGAAGATTTTTTAAGGTTTCGACCATATATGGTAATGGAAGCTATCTTGGATGTAGCGCTGACCTAATTTTAACAAATCTAAAAAGCATTCATCTAAGGATCATCCATTTGAAGTTTGATCGAAATTAGCCAAGCGGTTTCTGACGAGAAGTCGTTTGAAGAATTTCCTATACATGTCTATGTAAAACATGTGACCCTTGGGGCGGGGCCAAATGTGACCCTAAGGTCACCATTTGAACAAACTTGGTAAAGGACCATAAGCTTATAGTAAATGCAAAATATCAAACCTCTGGCTGTTGTAGTTTCTGAGAAGAAGATTTTTTAAAAAAAAATCCTATATAAGTCTATGTAAAAGTGTGACCCCCGGGGCGGGGACAAATTTGACCCCAGGGTCACCATTTGAATAAACTTAGTAGAGGACCATAAGCTGATGCTACATGTAATACATGAGAGCTCTGTGCCTTGTGGTTTCAGAGAAGAAGATTTTTTAAAGTTGTTTCCTACATGTCTATATGAAAAACATGCAAAACCTCAATATACAAATTTTGGACCCCCGGGGCACGGCCATTTTTGACCCCGGGGACTTTATTTGAACAATCTTGATAGTCTAGGCGTTGGCGATCATTTTAAAAGAAAAACTGTTGAAATCTGTCCAGCGGTTCTGGAGAAGATTTTTTAAGGATTCGACCATATATGGTAATGGCAGCCATCTTGAATATAACGCTGACCTAATTTGAACAAATCTAAAAAGCATTCATCTAAGGATCATCCATGTGAAGTTTGGTCATAATTAGCCAAGCAGTTTCTGAGGAGAAGTCGTTTGAAGAAAAGTTAACGGACGGACGCAGACGACGAAGACGGACAACACACCATCCCATAAGCTCTGCTGGCCCTTGGCCAGTAGAGCTAATAAAAATACTAATAAAAAAAAACACTAAAAAATATTTATATTAAAAAAAAAAAATCAACAAAAAAAAAATACTAATAAAAAAAAAAGGCAAAACATCTGGTAAAGTTTCGTAAAGATCAGATGAAAAATGAAAGCCCTAACTTATTAACGAGACGAGGCAAAATATAGCATTTTATCTAAATCAGGGGCAACAACTCTACTGTTACTGGTCCGATTTTGCTGGTTTTCGAACTCGGACGAGCTTTCACTGATATATACAAACTGTTAAAGTTTGGTACAGATCGGATGAAAAATGAAGGCCCTTGGCCAGTAGAGCTAAAAATCATCAGCTCCAAAAAATAGGTCAAGGTCATAGATGAAATCCATACATCCAAAAGGATGCACTACCCAAGACACAACTATGCCAAAATAGAATATGTTTTCTTGCAAAGATTAAGCTATAAAGTAGGTTAAAAGCATCTAGTGCATATTATAGTTCATGAGAAAGTGATGTAACTGTAACAATTAAAGTTATCTGCCCTTTGCTTGGATGATGAAGGTCACATCCACATTTGCTTTGTCACGTTGCAAAATACCACTCAAGATACAACTATAAGCAAAGTTTGAAAGGTCTTTAAATGCATACAGTTTGTGAAAAAGTGACCTAAACCCTAAACGCCAAAGTTGAAGGTAAAAATTATAAGATTATCTGACCTTTTCTTGGAGGGTCAAGGTCACTTCCACATTTGCTTTGTCACGTTGCGATGTACCACTCAAGATACAACTATAAGCAAAGTTTTAAAGGTCTAGTGCATACAATTTGTGAAAAAATGACCTAAACGCAGAAGTTGAACTTAAAAATTATTAAGTTATCAGCCCTTTGCTTGGAGGGTCAAGGTCACTTCCACATTTGCTTTGTCAGGTTGCGATGTACCACCCAAGATACAACTATAAGCAAAGTTTGAGAGGTTTAGTGCATACAGTTTGTGAAAAAGTGACCTAAACGCAAAAGTTGAACCTAAAAATTATTAAGTTATCTGCCCTTTGCTTAGAGGGTCAAGGTCACTTCCCCATTTGCTTTGTCACGTTGCAATGTACCACCCAAGATACAACTATAAGCAAAGTTTGAATGGTCTAGTGCATAGAGTTTGTGAAAAAGTGATCTAAACGCAAAAGTTGAACCTAAAAATTATTAAGTTATCTGCCCTTTGCTTGGAGGGTCAAGGTCACTTCCACATTTGCTTTGTCACGCTGCGATGTACCACCCAAGATACAATTATAAGCAAAGTTTGAAAGGTCTAGTGCATACAGTTTGTGAGAAAATGACCTAAAAGCAAAACTTGAATGTTGCCGCCGCCGGAGGAAAAGCAACAACTGTCCCTTTTTTTCTTTGAAAAGGCGAGACAAAAACCGTCACACCCTGGGCGAGGCTAAATTTGATCACGGGATCACCATTTGAACAAAGGTAGTATTACACAGGCTTATGCTACATGCAATACACGAGAGCTTCGTGCCTTGTAGTTTCAAAGAAGACTTTTTTCCTATCTAAGACTATGTAGACAATGCAAAATCTCTATATACAAACTTTGGACATCCCAGGGCATGGCCATTTTTTACCCCGGGGACTTCATTTGAACAAACTTAATATTACACGTTTTGGCAATCATTAATAAAGGAAAACATTTACCTTGGGATCTTACATGTAAAGTTTGGTCAAAAATGACCATGGGGTTACTGAGGAGATGTTGTATCAAGCAATTAAGTGTTGATGGACGGACAGACGAATGATCACAATAGCTCACTCGAGCCTTCGGCTAAGGTGAGCTAACAGTTGAACGTCATATAAAGCCTAAAATAGGCTGAAAATGATGTTAAACACCATTCAACCCATCACAACAAACCATTTATTCATTCATCAATGGTTAAATGCTGGTGAGGGCGGTTAGAAGCGTATCAACAATCGGAAGCAGCAGCTATTTAAAACGCAAAATCTTACTGATTATCCAAGATTATAAATAACATCTCGGCCTAGTTGTCCATCACCATCACCACAGTAACATCTCATAACGAGTCTGTGGAGAACACTTCTGATTCGACACCACACCAATTTCAGTCATCTCTTTCTACAGAGTATCAATTGCTGGTGACCTGTTTGTTAATACTGTACTATTATCATGAAATTTAACATACAATGACTGATATTTAGGCTAGTGGTTCTTCGTATATTACCTCACACATATGGTATGTGTGTACACCAGCATAACACTGGCTGTTGAGATGTGTTTCCATGTATATCAGTCAAAATGAATGCATTTTTTTCCAAATATTTTCAAAACAAGAGGCCCAAGAGGGCCTGTGGACGCTCTACTTGCTAATATGGCTCTTATAACATCAATGAAGCGAGTGACTATCATCTTAAAATATAGACTTTTTAACTAAATCAAGAGCTATAACTCTAAAAAAAAATATAAAAAAATAAAAAATAAAAAAAATTATCAAAAAAAAAAAAATAAAAAAAAAAAATATTAAAAAAAAATAATAATAATAATATAAAAAAGAAAGTCGTAGAATCTGGTAAAGTTTGGCAAAGATCAGATGCAAAATGAAGGCCCTATAGTATTGGTTTGGATGAAAAATGAAGGCCCTACCGTCTTAACAAGACAAAATATAGCATTGTGAACTAAATCAAGGGCCATAACTCCACTGACACTGGTCCGATATGAATGGTTTTCTAACTTGTCCAAGCTTTCATTGATATTAACAATCTGATAAAGTTTGGTAAGGATCGGAACAATGAAGCCCCTATCGTCTTAACGAGGCAAAATATAGCATTTTTAACAAAAATAAAGGGCCATAACTCCGCTGTTACTCGTCCGATATGGCTGGTTTTCGAACTTGTTTGAGCTTTCATTGATATTAACAATCTGATAGTTTTTGGTAAAGATCAGATGAACAATGAAGCCCCTATCGTATTAAAGAGGAAAAATATAGCATTTTTAACTAAATCAAGGGCCATAACTCCGCTGTTACTCGTCCGATATGGCTGGTTTTCGAACTTGTTCGAGCTTTCATTGATATTAACAATGTGGTAAAGCTTGGTAAAGATAGGATGAAAAACGAACGCCCTATCGTCTTAACGAGGCAAAATATAGCAATATAGTGTTTTTAACTAAATCAAGGACCATAACTCCGCTCTTACTGGTCCGATTTGGCTGGTTTTCGAACTTGTCTGACCTTTCATTGATATTAACAATTTGGTAAAGCTTGGTAAAGTTGGGATGAAAAACAAAGGCCCTATCGTCTTAACGAGGCAAAATATAGCAATATAGCATTTTTAACTAAATCAAGGGCCATAACTCTGTTGTAACTTGTCCGATCTGGCTGGTTTTCGAACTCATCTGAGCTTTCATTGGTATTAACAACCTGTTAAAGTTTGGTAAAGATCGGATAAAAATGAAGGCCCTATCGTCTTAACGAGACAAAAGTTAACGACGGACGGACGACGGACGGACGGACGACGGACAACTCGGCATCCCATAAGCTCTGCTGGCCTTTGGCCAGTAGAGCTAAATACAACAATAAAATCGGTAGTACCGATGGATGCTCCCCGAAATGTATCTTCAACTTGTACCTTGTATCACCCAGCAGTTTTCAATTTGAAGATCCATTAATTTAGTAGTTTTTGACTTATGCTTTGGACAAGAATAACAAGTACAAAATTACAAAGGGCAATAACTCTAATTTGAATGTTTCTTGACATAGTTACAGTTCTTGCACACTGCACTTCCTCTCATTTATCATTGCATGAAGTTTCATTACAGTCCCATCAGTACTTTTGAAATTATGGCTCCAAATAAAACTTCTAAGCAAATAACAAAGGGCAATACTCTAATTTAAATGATGACAGAATTACGGTTCTCAAACTCTTAACTTTCTCTTGAAGATAGCTATGTGTAAGAATTGACAAAAACAACTCAGAAATATGTAAAAAAAAAATCGAGTTTTAAGTGGGGATTGGGGAGAGGCGGGGGTGGGGAGGGCAACATATATGTGTAAGAAGCGATGTAAGTTGACCAAAACAACCCAGAAATATGGTAAAATGAAATAAAAAATAAAAATATTTCGATTCGGGGGAGTGTGGGGGAAAGCGGTGTGGGTGCGCAAGATAGGTATGTGCAAGAATTGACAAAAACAACACAGAAATATGTAAATGACGATCAAGTCTTCCAAAAAGTCGAGCTAAAAATACTATCCACTTACTGTTTGTGGGCTATTTCACATTAAGTGGTTATTTTGTCAAATACAGGGTTTCTCCACACTGCAGGTATGTTAGTTACCAGTCATATCATGCTTTGGGTGATTCGGTTTTACGGATGTTATGAAGGACAAGCTACAAGAGCGTTTTTACAGAATTCTACCAATAATTTGTGTTCGATTTCAGCAATTACATGCGTTTTTAACACCATTTTTAGTCTCATTTCACGTTTTGTATTTTTCTGAATTATATCATGGGTGAATGAATGTGCATCTATGGTGAGTATTGTGGACACTGATGTCATATAAACTTTCCACAATATTAAGAATATTTGAAGCAATTCGGCCAAGAAATGTATAAATTGTGGACATTCTCGTAAACGATGCATTTTCCGTTAAAAAAAAATGCAATGTCCTCTCCAGAACATTATATCCATGAACAATGCAGTAAGTTGAAAATATGTACTAGGACTGTGTCTGTATCATCTACAGTACATATTGATGGATGGAATAGGGCAAGTCCTTTGAGGGGATATTACCAGATGGGGATGTTGATTTTCAGTTAAAAGTGTGTCCTCTCCAGAACGAATGTTAAGGTAATTTGTAGATCAACCATGAAATGGAATATCTGATATTTTGTTTCTAAAAGATTCAGTTCCATTCCCATTAACAGGACAAGGCATGATCTTGCCCTAGAAATATTACGGTTGGCCAATATCTCATGGTTTATGTTTTTGACAAAATGTGCTCTCCAGAACAATACATATGTAGATCATAATACAGATTGCATTTATAATAAATAACAGAGAAAGGTTATGTCTTACAGTGTTTTTTATGCCTAATTTGGAGCCGAATTTCGGCCCCATTCACAATTCCAAAAAGTATCCTTTTTTCACAATTATATCCAAAAAATTCACAATCCGAAACATTAAAAAAACCAAAAGACTTTAGACAATAAATTGGGACCGTTGACAGAGCCTGCTTCGATCGTGAAGTCAATATAATAATTCTTCTAGATAGAGGTAGAAAGTAGTTTCAGAGGAGATGTAGTACACCAACCGAAATATAAGCTGGTGTCAAAACTAGTCTGTATTTACCAAACACAGAACTTAAAACCAAGGAATATTAAACTGAAAATAAAAGTTAAAAAAGTTTATTTCTCTTTAGTTATTATATAATAATTAACTTATATAATATTTCACGATTTTCACAATTTCTAGAAAAATGTCACTATTTTTCACAATGGCATGGGCATTCACAAAACACATAAAAAAAAATGTATAACCTTATGTTGCAAGCTATGTTTATAGACCATAAAACTGTAAAAAATAATTATGAAATTATTCAAGAAATAATAATTTGCTTTGTAAAGTGTTCGGGTTTCAGTGATTTTTTTACAATTTCACTTGTACGAGTCCTAGGACTCGCTGGGCCAAAAATCTATGAGCCCCAAAACTAAAGGAGTGAGTCCCATGTTTTGTGGTATCGTCATACCCGAGCCAACTGAACAATTTCTCCCAACAACTGTTGTATTTGCGGATTTTGGTAGGTGGTTCAATTGCCGTAAATATACTGGCTGTTTGAGCGTCATTATTGGAGGATGTACTGGCCTTTTGAATGAAACTCGAGAGTGTTTGTTGCTTTGAGTCATTGTTTAGTGTTCTCTTTGGCCCCATTTTGCAGACGATGCATCGCCAACTCGTGGAATGTTTACTTCCGCACTGTTTCGTGTTTTACCTCACGGCCGAATCCATTGGCTAATCATATGACCATTATCCAATAATAATCGACGTTACAAAATTACGCGGAACGGTGCGAGTGTAAACGTAACCCTCATGGAATAGTCAAATATGGCGGTAGACGCGGAGAAAAAAGCGATGGATTGAATTCTTACAGGGGAAATATGGCGGTAGACGTGGAGAAAAAAGCGACGGATTGAATTCTTACAGGGGAAATATGAATTACGGAACTCTTTACTTGCAATTTATGTGCGTCCCGAGAACGCACATGTTCTGAAAATTTGCGTCTACGGAAATATTTGTGCGTCCTGGACCCAGGACGCAGAGGTAAAAAGATCACTGGGGTTTGGGATATTCAGGACAAGGCATATATTGATTGAAGGCGACCTGTTAGGTTAGAAACAGTGTAGTAATTGTTGGCTTCCGTCTGTTTGTCTGAATGGCGTTTTATTTTTAGCACATGTTAGGCCATATATGATGGTCAATTTTTTGTGGTAGAGGCATACCACCTCATTTTTCCTGGGTAGAACCAGTACTGTGTACCTCCCACCATCCGTAAGAATTGACACTTTCTCACAAATGACAAGTGAAGCTTCCAACCGGATTCAAACCCACAGCGGTGAGAGGTGAGAAAGTTTTAGACGCATTGTCTTTACTATCCTGGCCACAGAAGCGCATAGTTCTTTTTGGTATTTCTTTTTTGGAAAACTAGCCTAAACCAGAGATTGTTGACTGAACATAGGAAAGTATGTTCAGGTTTGCACTCATGCTATGGTAAATCTGAACCCATATGAATATCGGACACGTTAGTTGCAGTGGTGAAATCGTTAGCATACTTGCCCCTTGTCCCAGACTAATGGGATGCTGCGTGTTTTAAAAACATAAAGATTGCCATGCGTCCCTTTAAGACCAAGAATATTTATTTATTCATCTATGATTACATGCTGATGAGGGCAGTTAGAAACTGCCAAAAGCATATCAACAGTGGAAGCATCAGCTATGTAAAACGCAAAATCTTACTGTTTGTCCAAGATTATCAATTAAACATCTAGGCCTAGTCATCCATCATCAAAGTGACATCTCATAACGAGGCTGTGGAGACCACTTCCGAATCTATAACACACCAATATCAGTCATCCCTTTCTAACACGTTTCTCTTGATGGTGACCTGTTTGTGAACAACATTATACTATTATCATGAAATTTAATATTTAAATCATACATTCAGAGCTCAAAATAAGCTTTCATGTCCAAGAATATTATACCCCCTAAATAAAGCTGCAATGCTAATTTTGAAATACATGTTTTAGTTGTGTTGCTTGTTACTCACAAATATTCCATTTTAATACTAGAATTGTAAATTATCAATGCTGATTTATACTCGTAATTTATTTTTTCAAAGCCGATATCCTAAACTGCAATATGCTGAAAAAGAAAAATGAAAAGCCCACTAATTGCTATCTGAAACTCTGAATACATTCCCCTTTATTTAGGCAAGTGGTTTTTATATATAAACTCACACAAATGGTGCCAGTGTACTCCAACGTAGCGTCAGCTGAACAATAATAATCGTCCACCAAGAACATAAATAATCGTCCACCTTGGTTCAAATGCTGGTCCCAGGGCCCGTGGGCTGTTGAAAAAGAAAGAGCATCTATGAAAGCGTCAGCTATGCAATTTGTAATTATATGCAAGGGTAGAATTTAACTTTTTTACCCATTAAATGCTTTTATTTGCGTATGCGAACTTGCATGCATTCTTACTGGCCTTTATTTCTCCTTTTGGTCAGACATTTCTGTGCATACCGTACATATTTTATACATGTTTTATACAATACTATATAAGATTGTGTTGTATGACAACCAGTGTCTTCCAACTCCTATTACTTTTCTGTTTCATTATTTGATCAATGTTTCAATCATGCTAATTTTGTACAGAAAAGATGCACTCGCAGTTTATTGCGAGTGCTGAAAATTTCAACTCACATTTGCTCAAATCAACTCACATTTTTCAAGTTTGCGAGTGCTAAATTTGAGCTCAGATTTGCAAGAAAAATATATCCATTTACTGTTTATCGTTACATAAGCGTGACTCTGTCTGTGATAGCAATGGCCGCATTCCCACACGAACACAATTACCAATTTGACAATACACAACTTTGAAGCATATGTTGATTGAAGACGACCTGTTTGGTTAGAAACAGTGTACATGTAGATCTAAAACAGAAATCTCTAACTAAACATTATAGATAAGAAAGTATGTTTTAGGATGACATTTATGCTAAGGTGCATCTGAACCCATATTAATATTGGAAAAGTTAGTTGCGCTTGTGGAATGCTTATCACTTTTGTCTCTCATCCCATAGGTCCTGGGTTCGATTCCCAGTGGGGTCATGTCTGGGATTGTTAAAATACACAATTAATGCTCTTTTTAATTTTTTATTATTTGACGAGAATAGCAACATTTAACATTAGAATATTAAAAACTAGATTAGTGTCCATGGGACACGGATGCCTCCAATGAAAACAATCAGTGTAAAACATACAATTTGAAGAAAAAGGGGCCGTTATACTGGGTGCATTTTGATGACAAATTGATATGCACATTTTGACATCATAGGTAAGCATCCTGTAAATTTGAAAAGAAACGAAGGAAAACTGTGGGAGGAGATTATAAGACACAAGATATTTGAAAGTAAAAAAATCGAAAAAGTGCAATAAGTCAGGTAATACTAGGTCGAATTTGACGCTGAAACAATATGCGGATCTTGACATCATGTCGAAGCAATCAGTTGAAAAGTGTGGGGATAATTGCACACAAGATATTTGGACATAAAATTTTACTAAAAAAGGCCAATAACCCCGGTAATTCTGGGTCGATTTTGACGCCGAAATGACGTGTAACATCTTGACATCATAGGTAAGCATCCTGTAAAGTTTTTCAAATCAATCGGTTGAATTGTGGGAGGAGATAGACACACAAATGCTTTGGGCCGGACAGACGTACGTACGGAAGGACGGACACGGGCAACGCGATATGCCCCCTCACCTTTCGGTAGTGGGGGCATAAAAAGATGCATAGGAGCCAATTTATTAGGCTAACACAGTACCTTATACGGGCAAGGTACTGTGGAAAGAAGGCCATAATCTTTGGAGGGGATGCAAAGCCGTCGGTATCGTGTGCAGGGAGATAAATACCATGTGCACGTACACGATTAGCTGAACTTCTGTGTAAACCTTACCCGTCAACGGGGCTGCTCTTCTCTTGTCTTGCGAGTTGATGTCAGCTGGGATGAAAATGCCAGTCAAACTGATATCAAACCTGCAAAATACGTCACTCTTCTAAACAGAAAATATTAACGACGACACGAACTCGTAACCAAAATGTGAAAGGTAATAGTCTATCATATATTCGCACTTACTGTTTTATATATTTATCCAAAAAAAAAAAAAATGGCTCGTGAACTTCCATTCAAATCTCGACCAGTTCGTGGAAAGCGTGATTTTGAACATCGCCGGAAGTGCCCGAAATTTCACGAATGTTTCCTCCGGAAACAGACTATTGTTTAATTGCTTTTGCCTGAACTCGTCCACGTGCATCTCGTGCTCGTAAAGCGTGAAACATTTAATCAGTTCAGTGTCTAATTGAAGAACTTATCCGGTGATAGCATCGGCGTAGCTACTATTAGGCCATATAGAGCCGGGCCTATACATCAATTTGAAAAATGAACAAAAAAAAAAATCCAAAAATACAATGAAAGCTGAAGCCGGAGTGAGTGGTCCAAATTTGTTTCTAGTTTTATTTTACAGCGTCAAATGTTAATTCTCAATTTGTCACCAAAAAAAACATTCTTCAAATACCACACACGTGTTATGTCAGATATATGTACATCTACAAAATACGCCGGGGAAGCATGCCCCGGACCACCCTAGTTTGTCGGGCCTTTATATGCATTTCAGGTCAGCTACGCCCCTGGATAGTGTGTAAAGCACGAACGGTTCATGGAAATGATTCTGTTCTTAAAGGGACATACGGCGATCTTGAGGTTGTAAGCATGTACATTAGCGTTTCAGTTTATTCGGTATCATTTTGACTTTTAAATACGCTGCTTGCATATAATTAAATAAATGTTGAGTTTTTAATGTTTCTTCTTATTCTTCCCTATTTTAGTGGTGCAATATAATTAACAGTTCGTATTAAGTTATATGCAAAAAACGTATATTAAAACAAATATTAATGAATAAACGATGCAATTTATGTATAAAAACTAACGGGACCCCGCGAGTTTGTTTGTGTGTTTTTTTAAAAAGAAAAAGAAAAAAAAGCCGTGTGTCCCTTTAAAGGGAGACACGGCAATCTCTACATTATCACGCATCCAACCAAACCAAACGTCTTCACAAGTGTCTTCTATTAAGCAAGTTGAAAGTTTCTGGGACGCACGGCAATTTTGATTTTTGTTTTTTGTTTTGTTTTTTATTAATTTTTGTTTACCTTTCTAATTAAATGAAAAGCATTCCCATTTAATTTTGTTTAACTGTATGCAAACTTTTATGTATTTAAAAACATATGCGCAATGATCCCTTCAACAGAAAATGCTCGGAAAAACAACATACAATGATTAAAAAAAGAAAGTGTGCGAGACTATAACGACTTGACAACAGTTATTTTTATATTTATACTTGTGGGATGGAGAGTTGTCCGTCGTCGTTAACGTTTACCTCATTAAGACGATAGAGCCTTCAATTTTGCTCTGATCTATAATAACACTTGGTCAGATTATGTGTTATCAATGAATACTCCAACAAATTCGAAAACCAGCCAGATCGGACCAGAAATACTGGAGTTATGGCCCCAGATTTAGTAAAGTACGCTATATTTTGCCTCGTGAAAGTGCTTTCATTTTTTATATAATCTTTAATTTGTCCAGATTGCTGATCAATATCGTTGAAAACTCGAAAATCAATTAGATCGGATTAGTAACATAGCTTTAATCAAAGGGACGACAACTCATACTTGATTCAACTTGATATCCAATATGAGTGATTTCCCTTGATTATATGAAAACCTACCCACTTTGTTCAATGATGACCCTGGGGTAAAATTTGGCCCCTCCCTGGGAGTTCATAGTTTGTATATAGTGATTTAAAAAGAAAAATCATTAACAAGTATTGTTGGGTTAGGGTCAGGTGTTGTTGTTGTTTTGGGGTAAGGATTAGGTGTTTTTTCAGCCACAATGGAGAGAACTGTGACTAATGTTGTTACTTGTAATATACTACTCAAAATTTGCTAAGGATCACTTTTTTGCTGTCTAAATTTCTTGCTGAAATAATTAGCATTATTTCTATTTTACATGAAATTATTTAGGGCAGTGTATGGTCATGTGATCTCATGACTTGATTCAAATTGTGGAATTGTTGAAGTATCAATGAAATTTATATCGTTATTGTGAATTAATTTCTAATAAAATTATATGGAAGAATAAAAGTGATCCTTAGCAAATTTTGAGTAGTATATTATAACTTGTAGTTCAATCCATTTGCATATGTTGCAAGTAATATTGTGATGTTTAATACATATATTGTAACATATCTGCAATAAAAGATTATGTAACAGTTTGGTGTTGGTCATGACACCATGACACATACGCAAGTACAATCAAGTCAACCGCATACGGACCCACACGCACACACCCACATGTGCCAAAAAAAAAGAAGCACATATTTCTTCAGTTTTCATCTTCTGAAATGATAGCTTATATGGTGCGGTCCCCTTATCATATTAGAAAGTTGAAGGACGCAGGCCCTCTTGGGCCTCTTGTTTACTCCACAAGTGCCAACGGGATCCTTTGTGGATCGTGCGACTGTTCGTAAAAGTCAATGTCTTACAACAGAAGGGCGTTGCTGATTGAGCCTGATTACTTGGTAAATGTCTTATATCAAGTAGCTCTTGTGTCCAGATGAGTAGTGATACACACTTTTCGATATTAACGTATTTAGTCACGTCGTGATCGGTTTTGCGCTTAGGCACTAATACAACCTCAAACCTCGTGTATATTTTTTTGTAAAATGATTCAAAACTTTCTTTAAGCTTGTTTTTAGTTAATTTAATGAACTCGTTTTATAAGATCCAATACGAAACTAGTTTGATGAAAACATTTAGTTGTCTGAATGACCGAACCATTAAACTTAAGTTAATGACCACTTCATGGAATAAACACCATGACAACTATTTTATTAACGAGAACTTCATTAACAAGAACACAATATTAGAATAGCAAACATCCTTTTGTCTGATTAAACTAGTTATGGGTAAAAAAAAAGAAAAGTTTTGAGAGTTATTGTTAGCCACACACTGTTATCTACAAAAAAAAAAATGCAGGGCAATCAAACTTCAGCACGGAATGTTTTAACAATACATGCTAAACTAGCAACACAATGTTCTAAAGATTGTGTATTTATAGAAGTTTCAAGAGTTATTATTCGCAATAAAAGTCTTCTGATCTATTTACATCTGAAACAAACTAACATAAGATGTAGAGTGACACTTCGAAACAATAGTGCACGTGTTTTAAATTATGTTCCATTATTTTCGCCAGTGCAATTAGAATGTATGTGAACACATAGGTGTCAAGTTGTTGTTTTTTAAATCACAATTCTGCCATTAATTGGGCACTTGGCAATTCACCGTTCTGTCTGTTCCAAGATAAGTTACTCTTACAAGCATGTTTAAGTAAGATACATGAGTTGTCTAACATTATCACTACACACGGTGTCCCCCGAATTAACCACTTGTAGATCAGACAACACCAATTACCAACCAATCATCGGGCAGGGAAAAAGTTCCAGGGTAAATTCGGAGCTATTACACAGAATCTCTTTATTTTGATTGGTTGTCAAGGTAATCAAACCAAAAAATCTTGCTAAAAAATTAAAATTCAACTTTTGAAGAGTACTTATAAAGGTTAATTCATACATTTGTGCAATGTATTCATATCGTGTTGCATAATCAAAGAAAGAAGTATATTTTACATTTTACTCATGTTTCTACATGCAAGTAGGTGGGTCAGCACCATCCGACCCAAACAGCTTTTTCAAAACATACTCAATGTATGGCTTCTGTATGTTTTTTTGATAAAACTAAAATAGGTCTTTCAAAACAAGTAATACAATATATAGCTTCCTATATTAGGGAACTCAGTACAGAGCTTAGAGCTATAAGGCAGGCCTATGGAAAATGAATTGGTGTAGTACTTTGCAATGCACCGTTCTGTCTGTTCCAAGATAAGTTACTCTTACAAGCATGTTTAAGTAAGATACATGAGTTGTCTAACATTATCACTACACACGGTGTCCCCCGAATTAACCACTTGTAAGCTTGCTTTAATTAAGTATGAAGCTGTTTTAACACACAAAGTAATTTCACTTGCTCAAAAACACAACATGTTCACTATATGAGCATAACCGAATAACTCGAGTATCATTTTAAGGCCTGAACTTTTGCCTGAAGGCTGAATTATTCGAGTAATATTTAATAAATGCTTTATCATGTTTATGTGTAGTCATGAAATAAATATTTTTTTAGGAAAGGACATTCCATCTATGTATATATAAAATAAATGATGTTACCAACGATAGAAAAAACGATAGTGTGCACAGTCCAATAGCAAACAATATGGATCGAACCAAAAATATAAAGGATATTTGTCAATGAACAGTGCGATTCTGAAGACAAACTGGATTTACCGCCAGAACTAGGTGAATATTACTTTGCCGAAAGTAGTATACAACACACTAACAGTCAAAACATGCACACCGATTTAGATACGTCCATGCTCAAACGTACGGGAAATAAATTGGAAGCAATGCAATATATGCGCAAAGACATATAAAGATTTAAAAAGACATATGGAGAGAAACCTCATAAATGTCATATATGTGGCCATGCATACACATGAAAACGCATAACAAGAAAACATACTTCACATGTCACATTTGTTTTATTCAATTCGTAAGACTATTCCTGTTCAAGCAACATATGTCGGTACATAGTGCACAAGGCTTTTATGAAAACCACGACATAAACATACCGAGTCCAGATACGACTTACAAAGCTAATATATCTGATATTAACGCTTCTTTTCTTGATTTAGATCTCTCGATTAAAAATGGTAAAATAATTAGCAAAATCTATGACAAGAGAGATGATTTTAATTTTGACATTGTTAATTATCCTCACTTGGATGGGGATGTTCCCCGAGTAACTTCTTATGGGGTATATGTGTCTCAACTTATTCGTTTTTCTAGAGCTTGTACTCGAGTTGAGGACTTAAATATTCGTAATCTTTGTATAACTAAAAAGTTACTCAATCAGGGTTACCGTTACCATAAACTTCGTAAAACCTTTGCAAAATTTTATTATCGTAACCCTGATCTTCTTTCCAAATATAAAAGTAATTTAAGGACTCTTCTGCGACAAGGACTATCACAACCTGACTACTATGGTGATGTGATTTATAAACTTCGTAAAATTCTAGGTCATGATCACTTTCATACTATCGTTGTTAAACTTGTTAAAAAGTTTATCAAAAGAGGTTATGACCCTATCATTTTGCAACGTACTGCATGCTTGGTGGTGGACCCTTTTACAGTTTGCCACTATGCTTTCCTCTTTAATTGTACGATGACCAGACAGGCTGTGGACCCTATGATGACGCCTACCTAAAGCCCATTGGGACGGTGGCGTTTGATGTTTGTCCATGATCTTTCTTGTCGTGCCCTTAATGGTTTATTCTCTTACTGCTCTGGCTTCTGCAAAGTCATTGAGTACCTTCATTGTGGCTTTCTAGGCTATTGTTTTTTTTGTATTATATTTACACGAGCATATTTGTGTTTTACTTATATTGCCTATTGATGCTGCCTTGTTGGTTAGAGATTAGATCATGGCGGGGATTTCTTTATTTACACTGTCCAGTTTTAATGGAATGACAGTAGGGTAAGTGTGAGGTTTGGTGCACCCTAGAACCGGTTTAAACCCCCAGTGGCCTACTTTGCCACTGACCGTTCCAAGGCGGTAGCCCTATTGTCAACACTTTTTGTGTTTGTGATGTCGTTTGCATTTATTATTGCTTTTTCCTTCTTGTTTGTCTGTTTGCGTGTTTGTTTCTGTGTTGTGTGGTTTACTGTCCTCCTTGAATGCTACTTTCCCTGTCCGATCTTTTTATATTTCTTATAAATATATGTGTCACGTATGTGGAAGAAGTTTCAAGTAAGCACATGTACTGAAATGTCATATTATGATACATACTGGGGAAAAATCTATTGCATGCACACTTTGTAGTGAATTTCGACACGGTCAGTACTATTTACCCACATGTTGTCACATGCTTCTGAGAAGCCACACATGTGTGACATTTGTCAAAAAGGGTGTCTCAGCACTTGCCGTGTATAAAAACTGTCATAGCAATGATCCAAAATATAAATGTCATCTGTGTACCAAGAAATACTCGGATTCCTATAAACTGAAAAACCACATGATGACGCATACTGTTGAAAGGCCTTTCATGTGCAAAGTATGTGAATAAAAGTTCAAAATGCGTTTCTACCTCATGAGGCATAAGAGGACAAACACTTGCCATAACAGAACAGTCTTACAGTCACAATGCTTGTATAACACGAATATCAAATGACGTTACCAACGGTGACACATTGTCTGATTTTGGAAAATATTTTCAAACTTGTATGATTAAAATGTTATTCATCTTATGTCTGAATGACGTTTATGGCATGTCAAACGTTGCATTATTAGATGTTTTTATATTTATATTCAATATCGTTTCATTTATATTGTATATTTTCTTATTTGTATTCTATAATTGTCAATTTGTATTGTATATTTTTCATTTGTATTCTATAATTGTCAATTTGTATTATATATTTTTCATTTGTATTCTATAATTGTCAATTTGTATTGCATATTTTTCATTTGTATTTTATAATTGTCTATTTGTATTGTATATTTTGCATTTATATTGTAAAAATGATAATTTATATTTTATCTGTTACATTTGTGTTCTATAACTTCTACATTTGTATTCGATATAACTTGAATCACGGGATTTGTTTATTTACTTTGTAACGAAGAATTTCATTGGACAATGCAAACCGTCATGGCCGCGCCCTGTAAACGGGTGATACTATTCACCGGTCGATTTCCCGGTTAAAACCCGGTTGAAAAGGGGTGGCAAATGTGATGAGTGTGTTGATGTTTCAGACGTTTTAATGACATATATGTCTTATATATGTATTCATTTTTCCATAATCACTAAAAAAAATGTTGAAAAAAAAGAAGAAAGTAGTTTAATTAAGTGTTGAATATTGGTGTTTTTTCACAATAATTTGACTGGTTTTGGCAATTCCCGGTTCAGTTTCGGAGACAGTTAAAGGATAACAATGCCTTAATAGTTCATTTTGGTAGACCTTAACATTTGGAATTAATTTTTGTGCACTTGTCATATCGGATTTATTAAATACGTCATAGACATAAAATACATTTACGTCTGAATACGTCATATTTTTTAATTTTATAGCTATTCACACATTTTATCTAGGTATCTGGTGGGATAACTGAGAAATATTTTAATGGGCAGGTATTAGGAGTTTCTAGGATACATAATGATTTTTATGCTTTCTTCCAAGGACTCCAAGAGTTGCTAACAGTATGTGAAGAGAAAGAAGCCTTTGCCAATTTTAATGACATTGAATACTGTCAAGACGCATTAAGAGGTGCTGTGAACACATTGGCATATATTGAATCCCATCCATCGTTTCAAGAACATTCCACATCAGATTTGTTACAATCAATTCAAAGTTTTTTAGAATGTTTTACAGTTTTAAAGAAAACCTGGGATAACATCCATATCCCCTTTATTTCTAGAAGTGTTACAGCTGTTGTAATAAGGGCTGGTGAGCTATCGAGATCAGGACATGTAGGTAGACCTAGAGCATACATAAACTATGAACAAATAGCCTATTTATTGAAACATGGTTTCAAGTTAACCCAAATAGCAAACATTGTTTTGGTGAACAGAACAACTGGAGGAGATTTAAGCAGGAAGAATTTAATTTGAACAGATACACAGATATCAGTGATGAAGAGTTAATGACCATCATGAAAACCATACATCAGCATCACCCGCATACTGGAGTTTCCTTGATGATAGGACATTTACGATCTCATGGCATTATTGTCCAGCAAAGAAGAGTTCGGACCATTTTAAGAACTATTGATCCTGCAAATTCAGCACTAAGGTGGGGTTTAGTTACATTAAGGAGATCTTACAGTGTTCCCAGTCCAAATTCACAATGGCACATCGATGACCATCATAAACTCATAAGATGGAAAATTGTTACTCATGGTGGTATCGATGGGTTTAGTAGACTTGTAGTTTTTCTTAAATGCTGAAATAACAACTTAGCCGCTACTGTGCTATATTTATTTCTAGAAGCTGTAGAGAAATTTTCTTTACCATCCAGAGTGAGAGGAAATAAAGGATCTGAAAATGTTTGCGTTGCAAGGTATATGGAACAACAACGGGGACCAAACCGTGACAGCATTATTTCTGGAAGATCAGTCCATAATTGTCGCATCGAGTGATTGTGGCGCGATGTATTTTATTCTGTGATTCAAACATTCTACTCTTTGTTTTATTACCTTGCGAGGGGTAGGTATAAAACGCAGACTAACACCTTGCTAGTCCGCAGTCCGCTAGTCCGCGCGTGTTAGTCCGCGTTTTATACCTACCCCCTTGCGGGTAGAGATGAGTTGAATATTGACAATGACAAAGACATCTTTTGCCTTCATTATGTATTTATACCTCGGATTAATGCTGCCCTAACTGAATTCCAAGAGGCTTATAATAACTATAACATGCGTACTGAGCACAACAGGAGTCCATATAAGATGTGGATTAATGGAATGATTTGTAGGGATAGGCAAAATTCTGTGACAACTTACATGCATGACATGCATAATGAAATACAACTCTCCAATGTGGATTCAATGACATATGGAATGGATCCTAATGAAGCTTCAGAAGTTGAATCATCTGATGAGGAAATACCTGTAGAAACAAATGTCACGCCTTCCTTGTCATCGGACATAGTTGACAGATTAACATTAGTTGACCCACTTGATATCAATGATGAACGTGGAGTAGACTTATTCAAAAAGGCCATTTTATATTATTCTTTGCAAAATAGGGATACAGAGCTTTAAATTAACCCTTTACTCGGAGTTAAGGTCTGGAGACATACTGCGATGTTTAGTAAAAGCCAGTCTGGAGTTATAAGACTATCATACTGCGCTGTTTAGTGAAAGCTGGGTCTGGAGTTATAAGACTGTATCATACTGCGATGTTTAGTGAAAGCCAGGTCTGGGGTTATAAGACTGTATCATTCGGCGATGTTTAGTGAAAGCTTGGGTCTGGAGTTATAAGACTGTATCATACTGCGATGTTTAGTGAAAGCCAGTCTGGAGATATAAGACTATCATACTGCGATGTTTAGTGAAAGCTGGGTCTGGAGTTATAAGACTGTATCATACTGCGATGTTTAGTGAAAGCCAGGTCTGGGGTTATAAGACTGTATCATTCGGCGATGTTTAGTGAAAGCCGGGTCTGGGGTTATAAGACTGTATCATACTGCGATGTTTGGTAAAAGCCGGGTCTGGGGTTATAAGACTGTATCATACTGCGATGTTTAGTGAAAGCCAGGTCTGGAGTTATAAGACTGTATCATACTGCGATGTTTAGTGAAAGCCTGGTCTGGGATTATAAGACTGTATCAGTGTAAGAGTTGATTTAAACTAGATGGGTGCTCTCTGGAGCACGTGTGTCGCCTTCTGGGGCCTTGTCAATTAAAAAATAAATTTTAAAAATGTGACCTTCAGTGTGGCCTTGACCTTTATATTTTAGTATGGTCATGTAGACGTTGTCATAATGAGTATACATTGAAAGATTGATGAAGAAATATAAAGAAATGAGAAAGTTATAGCCAATGTTAAGTTTTCATGAAGAAAAAAAATAGTATTTAACCCATATAATGACCTTCAGTGTGACCTTGACCTTTATATTTTAGTATGGTCATGTGGATTTTGTCATGGTGAGTATATATTGAAAGTCTGATGAAGAAATGAGAAAGTATAAGCCAACGTTAAGTTTCCGTGAAGAAAAAATGACTATTTAACCCATATATTGACCGTCAGTGTGACCTTGACCTTTATAGTTTAGCATGGTCATGTGGATGTTGTCATGATAAGTATACATTGAAAGTTTGATGAAGAAATATCCAGAAATGAGGAAGTAATAGCCAATGTTAAGTTTTTCGTGAAGAAAAAAATTAGTATTTAACCCATATAATGACCTTCAGTGTGACCTTGACCTTTATATTTTAGTATGGTCATGTGGATGTTGTCATGATTGTATATTGAAAGTTTGATGAAGAAATATAAAGAAATAAGAAATTAATAGCCAATTTTAAGTTTTCGTGACGGACGGATTGACCACAAAGTGATTCTTATGTCTCGCTTTTCTTCGACACAAAAAGTCAATGAAGAAGTTAAGTTAAATCTTTACTCCATAGATAACATAAGTCAATGAAGAAGTTAAGTTAAATCCTGACTCCATATATATACAATAGGACTAGATGCCCAAGGGCAACATGTCCAGCCCGCACCACCCCCCCACCGCCCATCGAGCGGACACAATATATTCATTATTGTACTAATTGTTGTACTTATTTCTGACCTTCAACTTCCAAATGTGACTTGCTGCATGTCATTGTCTCATGATGGTGAACATTTGTGCAAAGTTATTTGGGAAGCCCTCCATGCACGAGGAAGTTACTGTACAGTATAAGAGAACATTTTATGATTTATTTGTTTATTTATTTTCAATATAAGAGAACATTTAATGATTTATTTTTTATTGACTTTCAACAGTATGAACTTTACTCCAATAGCTTGGAGTAATAGTTTATAACTTTAAATCTAGTATAATAATAATAATAGGAGTAGTACGAGAATTTTTAAAACAAGAGCATCAAGAATTGCAGGGCAATCCATAGTCCTCCACCGGCCCAGTCAAACATTTTCCAGACATTTTCTATGATGGAGGTCAAAGATCAAGGTATTTTGGTACGCGACACACCGCTATCCCAAGATGTATTCACATACCAAGTTTGGTATTTCTAAGTGTTATAGTATTGAAAATACGGTCCGGACAAGCATTTTCTATGACAGAGGTCACAGGTCAAGGTCACAATGACATTGTTTTGGTAGGCGACACATCCGCTATCCCAAGATGTATTCACATACCAAGTTTGGTATCTCTAAGTGTTATAGTATTGAAAATACGGTCCGGACAAGCATTTTCTATGACAGAGGTCACAGTGACCTTATTTTGGTACGCGACACTGCTATCCCAAGATGTATACACATCCCAAGTTTGGTATTTCTAAGTGTTATAGTATTGAAAATACGGTCCGGACAAGCATTTTCTGTGACAGAGGTCACAGGTCAAGGTCACAATGACCTTATTTTGGTACGCGACACTGCTATCCCAAGATGTATACACATCCCAAGTTTGGTATTTCTAAGTGTTATAGTATTGAAAATACGGTCCGAACAAGCATTTTCTATGACAGAGGTCACAGGTCAAGGTCACAATGACCTTATTTTGGTACGCGACACTGCTATCCCAAGATGTATACACATCCCAAGTTTGGTATTTCTAAGTGTTTTAGTATTGAAAATACGGTCCGGACAAGCATTTTCTATGACAGAGGTCACAGGTCAAGGTCACAATGACCTTATTTTGGTACGCGACACCGCCATCCCAAGATGTATTCACATACCAAGTTTGGTATCTCTTAAGTGTTATAGTATTGAAAATACAGTCTGGACAAGCATTTTCTATGACAGAGGTCACAGGTCAAGGTCATAGTGACCTTATTTTGGTATGCGACACACCGCTATCCCAAGATGTATCCACATACCAAGTTTGGTCCTTTAGCAAACATTACTATACACATAAATATGAAACAGGACCCTGGGTTTGCGCTTTACTCATTTGATATACTCAAATGCCAAATTAAAAAATGTTGCCTTATATAAGGCTCGAACCCTGAACCCGTGGTTCAGTAGAAGTTTGGTATTTCTAAGTGTTATAGTATTGAAAATACGGTCCGAACAAGCATTTTCTATGACAGAGGTCACAGGTCAAGGTCACAATGACCTTATTTTGGTACGCGACACTGCTATCCCAAGATGTATACACATCCCAAGTTTGGTATTTCTAAGTGTTTTAGTATTGAAAATACGGTCCGGACAAGCATTTTCTATGACAGAGGTCACAGGTCAAGGT
Organism: Cyrtodaria siliqua; assembly: GCA_037043455.1. Lineage (NCBI taxonomy): Eukaryota > Metazoa > Mollusca > Bivalvia > Adapedonta > Hiatellidae > Cyrtodaria > Cyrtodaria siliqua. The sequence goes on from JAWPHD010013303.1 coordinate 65,655, forward strand.
CACAATGACCTTATTTTGGTACGCGACACCGCCATCCCAAGATGTATTCACATACCAAGTTTGGTATCTCTTAAGTGTTATAGTATTGAAAATACAGTCTGGACAAGCATTTTCTATGACAGAGGTCACAGGTCAAGGTCATAGTGACCTTATTTTGGTATGCGACACACCGCTATCCCAAGATGTATCCACATACCAAGTTTGGTCCTTTAGCAAACATTACTATACACATAAATATGAAACAGGACCCTGGGTTTGCGCTTTACTCATTTGATATACTCAAATGCCAAATTAAAAAATGTTGCCTTATATAAGGCTCGAACCCTGAACCCGTGGTTCAGTAGACACCAGGGCTTCCACTAAGGTTCAAATTTAGGAAGTTCGAACTTCCTGTGTATCAAATTTGGAAGTTCATGGGGAAAATTTAGGAAGTTCCAGTGTTTGGGCATGGCATTCATACTCAGTCTTTGAGTCAAGTGATTCCGCGTGGTTGTGAGGGAAACAACACATCTAAATTGTTAAAAAGAAAAAAAGGATATTTATAATCATCTATATGTTTATAAAAGAAAATATTTGATGACATCATTATATAAACGGTTTCAAACTAAAAATACTTAATTTGCCTTTGCGTGCCATACCCCACCCACAAGTTTTATACAGTGAATTACATTTTGCAAACAGTTTTCAATTTATCAGTCCAGGAAAGCTTTTAAATTGGCATACATTAATGAAAGGTATGTAAAACTGTCAAGTGTAGGAATAAATGTATCAGATTCTTTAATGTTTTATCAAAGCAATCGATTGTTTTTGCCAGTGATAATTTCACTTCCGTGTTTAGTCTCCATTCGCGAAGAGTTCTTTCCCCTAGGTTAGAGATTATTAAATATTGTTTGTCTATCAGTACTTCGTTTCTATTTGTAACTTTGATAAATACATAGAAAAATGACACAAAGATATAAAAGAAATAGCCTAAAAGGTATAATCTGTTTGTGTAAGGAGTTTCAACTTTGTGGTTAATGAATATAAATTAAGCAATTTGGCATCGAGATTATACTGCTAAAATGCGCGGCTTGGCCAATTATCTAATTAACTCTCTCTCCTCTCACCAGCCATGCGTGTGACCCTTGATAAAAACTGGACAAAACCGGTTTTACCTGTCAATTACAGGCTCCACTGAGTTTTAATTGCTTTACAACTTGTTACGTCGGCAGTCTCAAATGAAATAAGATTAGATGGGCGGGGCTATAATCGGTAATTTACAGATTATGGGACGTCCGTAGTAAACAATCGCGGCGTACTTTGAAGTTTTTGGAAGTACACTGTACGCCTTTGATGTTAATTTTTGCCGTACAACTACGATTTTTGGACGTAATTTACGGCCGTACGCCCGTTAACGGAAGCCCTGAGACACATAATAGACGACGCTCTAACCGACTGACTTTATATTCAAAATTTATCATTTCGATTTTGGTACCATTGTACATTGATTTATATCCAAAATTTAGAAATGCTTACTTAATCCAGCTCTTTGTCAAAACATCTCCCACCAGGATTTGAACCTGGGTCTTCCACCCAAAGGGTAGACGTGTTTACCGATTACACCATAGAAGTGTTATATGTTCGTACTGAGAGCATGGACTTGCAGTATTAAACAGAACTGCCATATTTCCCACAAAAACCCATTATACCACATTTGTCAAGGTGTTTTTCATTGACAAGGCAAAATATTATTTTGACAAAAAAATGGGTAACAATAATATCTTTATTTTCAAAACCACTTATTGTATTGAGGTCTATGTCAGAGTACACGGGCCTGCAATATAATGATATACGGACTATGTCAGAGTCCACAAGCCTCTAAGATAATAATATGAGGTCTATGTCAGAGTTGATATGAGGACTATGTCAGAGTCCACGGGCCTCCAATATAATGATATAAGGACTATGTCGGAGTCCACGGGCCTCTAAGATAATGATATGAGGACTATGTCAGAGTCCAGGGGTCTCCAATATAATGATATATGGACTATGTCGGAGTCCACGGGCCTCTAGGATAATGATATAAGGACTATGTCGGAGTCCACGGGCCATTAAGATAATAATATGAGGCCTATGTCAGAGTTGATATGATGACTATGTCAGAGTCCACGGGCCTCCAATATAATGATATAAGGACTATGTCAGAGTCCACGGGCCTCTAAGAAAATGATATGAGGACTACGTCAGAGTCCACGGGCCTCCAATATAATGATATAAGGACTATGTCGGAGTCCACGGGCCTCTAGGATAATGATATAAGGACTATGTCGGAGTCCACAGGCCTTTAAGATAACAATATAAGGACTATGTCGGAGTTCACGGGCCTCTAGGATAATGATATAAGGACTATGTCGGAGTCCACAGGCCTCTAAGATAATGATATAAGGACTATGTCGGAGTCCACAGGCCTTTAAGATAACAATATAAGGACTATGTCGGAGTTCACGGGCCTCTAGGATAATGATATGAGGACTAGTATGTCAGAGTCCACGGGCCCCCAACCTAATGATATAAAGACTTTAAGATAATGATATAAGGACTATGTCGGAGTCCACGGGCCTCTAGGATAATGATATGAGGACTATGTCAGAGTTCACAGGCCCCCAACCTAATGATATAAAGACTATGTATGAGTCCACGGGCCTCCAATATAATGATATAAGGACTATGGTGGAGTCCACGGGCCTCTAAGATAATACTATGAGGACTATTCAGAGTCCAAAGGCCTCTAAGTGAATGCTACGAAGTCTTGATGTCAGAGCCCATGGGGCTCTAAGTTAATGATATAAGGACTATATGGAAGTCCACATGCCTCTAAGATAATATGAGGTCTATGTCAGAGTCCACAGGCCTCCAATATAATGATATAAGGACTATGTCGGATGGGAGTCAGTTCACGGGCCTCTAAAATGATACTATGAGGACTATTCAGAGTCCAAAGGCCTCTAAGTGAATGCTACGAAGTCTTGATGTCAGAGCCCATGGGGATCTAAGTTAATGATATAAGGACTAAATGGAAGTCCCGTGCCTCTAAGATAATATGAGGTCTATGTCAGAGTCCACAGGCCTCCAATATAATGATATAAGGACTATGTCGGATGGTAGTCAGTTCACGGGCCTCTAAAATAATGCTATGAGGACTATGTTTGAGTCTAAGGGCCTCCAATATAACGATATAAGGAACATGTCGGAGTACACGGGCCTCTAAGATAATGCTATGAGGACTATGTCAGAGTCCACAGGCATGTCAGAGTCCACAGGCCTCCAACATAATGATATAAAGACTATGTTGGAGTCCATAAGCCTCTTAGATAATGATATGAGATCAATGTCAGCCCACGGGTCTAGCGTGGCGCAGTCAGTAGCGCGGCGGATTTGTAACCGGAGGCCGAGGGTTCAATCCTCCTTAGTGCCCCGGAGTTTCCTTGGTGTGTTCTTGGACAAGACACTTTCCCTTCCCGTGTATAGGTCTATCATCCGAGCACGTTAAAAAACCATAGGAATTTATTTGATAATAACTGTAGGGCCAGTTCCCGGATTCCTATGTATCCTTTC
>JAWPHD010013304.1:0-69247 GCA_037043455.1 Cyrtodaria siliqua
AATCTATGTGCGGCTGAATATATGCTTTGTAGAACTGAACCCTATGCTCAAGACTTAGGTGTTGCTTTATTCTAGACAAAAGCCAAATATTAGATGAAATTTTTCGACATATATGTTCCATGTGATTTTTCCATGTTAAGTTGTTGTCAATAAATATACCCAGTACTTTATCTTTAGAAATCATGCTTAGATTTTCATCATTAAGATGCAAGTTTATTTCTGAAACATTTAATGAAGCACGTTTCTGCTGTGTGGTAATAAGCATTACTTTTGTTTTTGAAGTATTTATTAACATTCCATTTGACTTACACCATGCCTGCCTGCTGCCTGCCTGCCTGCCTACCTACCTACCTACTTACTCTGTTTTGCTCTGGTTTCTGCCAATTAACTGAATACTTTATTTTTGGCTTTCTAGGCTTATGGTTTTATATTCATATATACATGATCATTGTTATGTTGCCTTTTAATGCTTCGTAATTTGTTAGAGAATATATAGCCCGGCGGGGATTCTTTAGGTTCACTGTCCCGTTTTACTGGGATAACAAATTGGGTAAAAGTGAAGTTTGGTGCACCCAAAACCTGGTGTAAACTCGTTTTGCCACTGAACGTTCCAAGGCGGTAGTCCTACTGTCAATCCTTTTATGTTTTTGTTATCACATGTTATCACATAACGTCCTTTGTTAGCAGTGTCGAACACCCATTTAATATTCTATTGTATGACACACGTGTACTACAACCTGGAACGATTTTGATTGGTTGAGTTAAACCTGTAACACTACGCAAGTTTATTAACTGAAACTATTTTATTTATTATAAATTCACCCAGATCTGAGTCATAAACTTATTATATGTGACAGCTTATAGCGAGCTCAGCTCGCGTCGCGAAGCGAGCGCAAGCGAGCTCCTATGGTATCATGCAGGCGAAAAGTAAACATATCATCCTTTTGAAAAGTCTTGGGTCATTTACGGTAGTTTATGGGGGACTACAACCGTAAAGTAGCATATTTCGTTACGAAATTAACAAGATAAGCATTCGTAGAAATCATTAAGAATGGTGGTTTCCAAGCAGAATGAGGTGAAAAAAACATTAAAAACTTTTCTCGAACCCATCCAATAATGACAATGAAATTGCATTGAACCTATGTCGCCAAAACGGCCATTAACCGGAAGCGTAGCCCAAAGAGTTACCTTGCACATTGTTCATTGGCCAATATTCGTCAACACAATTCACAATTTAATAAAAGTAGATTTCGTGTCGCAGAAATTTATATGTCTTTCTAACCGATTAGGATAAACAAATAATTTGATAACTACCGTTAAAAAACATCTTTCATTTGTTTATCATTATCGCCATCTGTTTTCCCGTAAAACCATAAATGCAATCGGAATTCTTCGCAGATTTCCGTATTCGGATCGTCCACTATTGAAAGCCATTGACGGAAATCGACGAGGTTATTCCGTTTTCATTCGTGCCAAACCCGAACAACCTGGCAATTTCCGGAAATGTTACGGAAATTATAATAAAATGACAAGACGTCATTGATTTGTAAACGTCATCATCGTATGTCATCACATTATGACGTATGTTCTGTTAGTAAACAATTAGTGAGCAAGGTGCTTATTACCGCTTATTACCGATCCATCTTTCTTTCTTTCTTTCTTTCTTTCTTTCTTTCTTTCTTTCTTTCTCTTTCTTTCTTTCTTTTTTTTCTTTCTTTCTTTCTTTCTTCCAATGCTATTGACGTATTTATTGTACACATACGTTTGATTATCACAGTTTCGTTTCTGTGGATGAGTTTACCTGCAGGCTTTTTTTGTGATAAACACATAAGTTCAGCGAGATTTTTAACCTGAATATGGTATGTCTCTCCCTGCACAGGGGACCAACGGCTTTACATCAGTAGGAAGAATGACATACTTTCACAGTAACTTTAACTATCTTGCACGAATAAGTTCTAGATCTAAGGGAGTGCGTTTTCAATTCTCGAGACATGAACCTCCGAGAGTCGAAGCCCAGACTTCTATATCCAGAGGCAAGTAAGCTAACCACTCTGTCATCGCATCTTTTTTTACTGCACAGTAACATTATGGTCTAGAGTGACTAAACGATGGTTAGGCCCCAAGATGTTACTCACAGGGGTAGGAACAGCCTCCTTCCCCAGATCCCAATAATTTGACTGGCTTGTTGGGGTAGGGGACGTATCTGGTTCGAGTTCAAAAGTATTTTTACCCTATGTTGTATATTATGTAATCCGAGCCTTCTCTGACTTTACCAGCCCTTTGTACTATTTTGATATTTCATCTGGCTGTGTACGCTAAAAAGACAAACAAAAAAAAAGAAGAAAAAAAGAAGGCTTTTAAGGTCAGAGAAGGCTCGGATTATATATCGGGGCGTTTCGACCTTTTATCCAAAAATGGTTTTAATGAGTTGGGCAATCCGAAATTAAAACATCCTGAAAATTTGATGGCAAACTATTGAGGCTAACTGAAGTTATATTTGAGATTTCTTAATTTGTTGCTGTCCCAGCAACACGGCAGATGTACATAATACCCGAAAGTTGGTAATGCAGGATGTAGGCAGATAGATAGGTATTTACATACAAAAAGCCTCATCTAAATTGATGGCTGTAAACTATTTATTTCTTAACCGAATTTCGAAACTAATGTGTTTTTATTTACCACTAAAATTGCCAGTTCCAATTATATATAAAGTATTTACATTTTGTTAAAATTACTCACTTACATAGCTGAAAAACCTTTGGCTTAAACAAACGCCCGAAATAATAGCAAATTTGTCGGGTTTAGACTCCACCATAATGTACAGACATTTTTTTCTTATATTTTTTTTGGCTGGATTGCGTAGCAAATCCAGGCTTACAGCTTGGCGATTTCCATCTGTCTGTCCGTCTATCCGTCCGTCTACGAGTTTTGAAGTTTTCGTTAAAGGTGTTTTTTATCCTCATTTCTCAAAAATGAATTGTCGAAAAGCTTTGAAACTTGACACTCGTTCAATATCATTACAAATGTTATAATAAGATACCCTAACTATGTCATGTATTTTACCTGGACTACACCCCCCCCCCCCCCCCCCCCCCCCCCCACTTTTCACACAGATTTTTCAGTTAAATTGTTAAATTCGCAACACCCCGCCCCCCTTTTCACACAGATTTTTCAGTTAAAATGTTAAATTCGCAACCCCCCCTCCCTTTTCACACAGATTTTTCAGTTAAAATGTTAAATTCGCAATCCGGCAATCGCACCACTATTGGTTCTTCACTTTTTCTCTTTTTTTTGTTACGTTTAACAAAGTTTGAGCTTTCCACTGGACCCCCATATAAATGAAACGTTCCTAGTTTCCTAGTCATCCGGTTTGGTCTGATGCTACGGAGTAGTTCAAATTTGAAGGTGATGAAAACACGGTTTGGAAACTTTACCTGTCTTCTGTTTCAATCGATCTATGCTTTTCTCTGTCCTATCATTTCACTATTTTTGTTTTTCTACCACAGACAGAAACATTAGGGTCAAATAGGACACTCAGTTTCTTAAAATGTAGATGTAGAAACTAATAAGTATCTTGAGCACAGCTGGGGAGTCCGTGGCCGAGTGGTTAGAGTCTCTGACTTGCAATCATTTGTCCCTCACCGCTGTAGGTTCTATCCCTCAGGGGCCTAGGAATCTTTATGTGAGGAAGCTATCCAGCTGGCTTGCGGAACGTCGGTGGTTCTACCCAGGTGCCCGCCCGTGCACGAAAATTGCCCGGAGGGGCACCTGGGGTCTTCCTCCACCAATGGAAGCTGGAAAGTCGCCATATGACCTTAGCTGTGGGTGCGACTATAAAATCCAATTCAATTCAATATAGCACAGCTAGTGCTAAACATCAAGAACGGTGAAACAAACCAACGTCTTTTCTACATAGCATTTGATGAATTTGGTGCATTTTCAGAATATATTGATGAAAAATGTCGGACCCGGTGTCCTCCATCCACAGACATACTCAACTAAATTTGATTTAACTAATATTCTGAAAATGGACCATCATTTATTAAATGTCAAGTAGGAAACAACAAATTCCTATGTTTTAAAAGCACTGTACTTTCTCAAACATACATCATCATAATGATTGGACAATACGTATGAATCTATTTAACACACGTTGAAGGACAATACGTATGAATCAATTTAACACACTTTGAAGACAAGACGTATATTCGAATAAAAAAAGCTTAAATCATATATATACATTTTTTCGTAATGACACAACGTTGAAACCGTAATTACATGTTGTTCAACAAAAAAGTATAGTACGCGTGCATCAAGGTTTATTTATATATATCTTACATACACTGATGTAGTAGCAGCTTTTATGACGGTTGGTGATTCAGCCAATGTCGAATGACAAGATAGCTGTTTGAAGTTCGTTCCATGCCATATCTGTCTTGTCTGGGAACGAATTGAAATTTGACCGAGGCATTGTGGTGTACTGGTTAGATCGTCTGCCTTGCATTCGGGAGGTCGTGGGTTCGAGTCCCCTGACCGCGTCATACCAAAAACTTTAAAAATGGAGTAGTAAATTGTAACCCTTGCCTGACGAGCAAATAACGGGTAGTGTTACGACTGATTGGCCAGTGTCAGAATAATGTGACTGGGTGTATCATTTGTACTAGGGCGTGGTATTCCAGTGTGGCAGCACTATAAAGAAACCATTGAGTTCGCTGCTTCAAGTAGACATATCATCACATCACACACAAACACACAGATAAAGTCCAGACTCCATTGTGCCTATAATCGTCGGGTAGGACGCCTGTCGTAGGCGGACGGACTATAATCCTTAGAAATACACACACACGAATTGAAATTTGTTGCGGGTGGGATGTCAAGATTCATAAGACACGTACAGGTAGACTTGCACTACTACTAGACGTGAGAGTCATGGCTCTTATGGTGGTATGTACCTACCATGGTATAGGTACACACCATAAGAGCTACGATTCTCGCAGCTAGACTTGCACATATGATACCGGTGCATACATACCGCACAATCAAACATGAACTGTGCTCGCCCTATAGGTTTAACCTATTTCATATTAAAAATAATACACGTTATACAAAACAGTGTTGTTGGTTTGTTAAAAAGTTGGCGTAAACTGCTATTTTGGAGGGTACCGACCCCCTTTTCGTACGCCGGATTCCGACCCATATTAGCCAGTATTCCGTACGCCGGGTTGTGGTACGCCGTACGCCGACATCGCAGTTTTTCATACGCGTACGCCGTATTTTTCTCAATTTTTTTTTTTTTTGGAACCTAGGTGCTCTGAAATGGCATTTCCAGCAATCTGAGACATAAATTAGCATTTTTTTAAATTTTTTGGATGGAATACATAGCATATACTTACAAAGATCATACATAGCATATACTAACACAGATCATACATAGCAGATACTAACACACAGATCTATATCAGTTTATTATTTTTATACGTTTTTCCTTTCTGGTACGACTTCATTCACACCAAACATCCATTTCGAGGATCATCCGATATTTTTTTTAATATATATTTATATTTGTATACATATATGTTTTTGTATATTATATTTATGCAATTATACTTTCAACACAATACTACGTGAGTTAAATAAGTTTTGTAATGCTTTCTCAAAAAAAAAAGAATTACAGTTTTACAGTTTTTTAGATAAAACTATGAGAAAAAAATATTAAATTGAACAGGGTGTTTAGGTAGAACAATAGGAGGACATTCTACAGACATTTCGTTTGCTTTGGTTTACGAGTTGTGATGAATAAACATATATAAAACCGACCTCAAGACGGCGTGTCCTTTTAAAGAGCAACACAGAGGATGAAATATCTTCCTGTCCTTGCCTGTGTGGATATCGATATTAATCGCGATCCCACGGGATTTAGCCATGTAATTAGTCATTTGTAAAGCGAGTCTTATACGGGGTTAGTGTACGAGCACTCCTTTCTCCGTCAGACATCGTTTCTTAGCGAATACTAAGTTTCAATCACACTGGAGTATGATTCCGTAAATTGGACGTCCTATCCTGCTTCCCAAGGGGGAAAACCGTCTAATTATTCCCAACTTATATCATTATTTTCTATGCTGTATCAATTATTACCCTATTGATAGTATTAAAAGCCATCTAACTTGGGAATCATTTGATACGAACATTTCTTTATTTTGACAAATAATGTCTTTAACAAAGGCTTTGTACACTTATTATAATTTATGGAAATATCAAAGGAGTAATGAAGGATGGTATTTCAGTAGAACTTCGTGATCAGAAAGATTTGTGAAATACATATGGGATAGGCATCTAAAAAAGCCATATCGTAAACAAGAGACAGAATGGTATACCATCTTTCTCTGTAATTGTCATTTTAATATTCTCAAAAATAGAATTACGTCTGTAGTTTTAGATAAAAAAATAAGCAAAAATCATTAAATTGAACAGGGTGTTTAGGAAGAACAAAGGGAGGACATTCTACAGACATTTCGTTTGCTTTGGTTTACGCGTTTTGATGAATAAAACTATACATCCGACATCAAGGTAGTGCCTCCTTTTAAACAGCAACACAGAGGATGAAATACCTTCCTGTCTTTGCCTGCGCGGATATTGATATTAATCGCGTTCCCACGGGATTTAGCCATGTCTTGTGTCGGTTTTAAAGGCGAGTCTTTTACATGAGCACTTCTTTCTAGTTAATATCCGTATATACACCCCAACCATGATGCCTTCAGACATCGTTTATTAGCGAATACTAATCACACTGGAGTATGATTCCGTAAATTGGACGTCTTATCCTGCTTCCCAAGGGGAACAACCGTCTAATTATTCCCAACTTATATCATTATTTTCTATGCTGTATCAATTATTACCCTATTGATAGTATTAAAAGCCATCTAACTTGGGAATCATATGATACGAACATTTCTTTATTTTGACAAATAGTGTCTTTAACAAGGCTTTGTACACATGTAATAATGTATGGAAATATCAAAGGAATAATGAAGGATGGTATTTCAATAGAAATTCGCGATCAGAAAGATTTGTGAAATACATATGGGATAGGCATCTAAAAAAGCCATACCGTAAACAAGAGACAGAATGGTATACCATCTTTCTCTGTAATTGTCGTTTTATCACTGACTGTTTCGCATCACGTTATATGCGTGCATTTGAATTCGTTTCTTCTGAAAGTTAGTTAAATGTATAATTGTTTTGCAAGTGTATACTTAATGTTTGGTAATTGTTTAACTACAACAACTAAAATGTATTGTAATAAGCTTGCTCCTATGCCCATAACCTGGGGACGTAAGTTGTAATTATTACGTTCTAAAATGTCTTTTCTAGGGGTCGTACGCTGTAACAGTTATGCTCTGTTTTAGGAGGCGTACGTTGTAATGCGTTTGTTCCTATACGCTTGTTCTATGGGACATACGTTGTAATTGGCATGCTGCTACACGCTTGTTCTATGGGACATACGTTGTAATTGGCATGATGCTACACGCTTGTTCTTGAGGACATACATGCAGTTGGCATGCTGCTACACGCTTGTTCTAGGGGACATACGTTGTAATTGGCATGCTGCTACACGCTTGTTCTAGGGGACATACGTTGTAATTGGCATGCTGCTACACGCTTGTTCTAGGGGACATACGTTGTAATTGGCATGCTGCTACACGCTTGTTCTAGGGGACATACGTTGTAATTGGCATGCTGCTACACGCTTGTTCTATGGGACATACGTTGTAATTGGCATGCTGCTACACGCTTGTTCTAGGGGACATACGTTGTAATTGGCATGCTGCTACACGCTTGTTCTATGGGACATACGTTGTAACTGGCATGCTGCTACACGCTTGTTCTATGGGACATACGTTGTAACTGGCATGCTGCTACACGCTTGTTCTATGGGACATACGTTGTAACTGGCATGCTGCTACACGCTTGTTCTAGGGGACATACGTTGTAACTGGCATGCTGCTACACGCTTGTTCTAGGGGACATACGTTGTAATTGGCATGCTGCTACACGCGTGTTCTATGGGACATACGTTGTAACTGGCATGCTGCTACACGCTTGTTCTATGGGACATACGTTGTAACTGGCATGCTGCTACACGCTTGTTCTAGGGGACATACGTTGTAACTGGATTGCTGCTACACGCTTGTTCTAGGGGACATACGTTGTAACTGGCATGCTGCTACACGCTTGTTCACGCTTGTTCTATGGGACATACGTTGTAATTGGCATGCTGCTACACGCTTGTTCTAGGGGACATACGTTGTAATTGGCATGCTGCTACACGTGGCATGCTCCTACACGCTTGTTCTAGGGGACATACGTTGTAACTGGCATGCTGCTACACGCTTGTTCTAGGGGACATACGTTGTAACTGGCATGCTGCTACACGCTTGTTCTAGGGGACATACGTTGTAACTGGCATGCTGCTACACGCTTGTTCTAGGGGACATACGTTGTAATTGGCATGATGCTACACGCTTGATCTAGGGGACATACGTTGTAATTGGCATGCTGCTACACGCATGTTCTATGGGACACACGTTGTAATTGGCATGCTGCTACACGCTTGTTCTAGGGGATACACGTTGTAATTGGCATGCTGCTACACGCTTGTTCTAGGGGACATACGTTGTAATTGGCATGCTGCTACACGCTTGTTCTAGGGGACATACGTTGTAATTGGCATGCTGCTACACGCTTGTTCTAGGGGACATACGTTGTAATTGGCATGCTGCTACACGCTTGTTCTAGGGGACATACGTTGTAATTGGCATGCTGCTACACGCTTGTTCTATGAGACATACGTTGTAATTGGCATGCTGCTACACGCTTGTTCTATGGGACATACGTTGTAATTGGCATGCTGCTACACGCTTGTTCTAGGGGACATACGTTGTAATTGGCATGCTGCTACACGCTTGTTCTATGGGACATACGTTGTAATTGGCATGCTGCTACACGCTTGTTCTATGGGACATACGTTGTAATTGGCATGCTGCTACACGCTTGTTCTATGCGACAGACGTTGTAATTGGCATGCTGCTACACGCTTGTTCTAGGGGACATACGTTGTAATTGGCATGCTGCTACACGCTTGTTCTATGGGACATACGTTGTAATTGGCATGATGCTACACGCTTGTTCTAGGGGACATACGTTGTAATTGGCATGCTGCTACACGCTTGTTCTATGGGACATACGTTGTAATTGGCATGCTGCTACACGCTTGTTCTATGGGACTTACGTTGTAATTGGCATGCTGCTACACGCTTGTTCTAGGGGACATACGTTGTAATTGGCATGCTGCTACACGCTTGTTCTAGGGGACATACGTTGTAATTGGCATGCTGCTACGCGCTTGTTCTAGGGGACATACTTTGTAACTGGCATGCTGCTACGCGCTTGTTCTAGGGGACATACGTTGTACTTGGCATGCTGCTACGCGCTTGTTCTATGGGACATACGTTGTAATTGGCATGCTGCTACGCGCTTGTTCTATGGGACATACGTTGTAATTGGCATGCTGCTACACGCTTGTTCTAGGGGACATACGTTGTAACTGGCATGCTGCTACACGCTTGTTCTAGGGGACATACGTTGTAACTGGCATGCTGCTACGCGCTTGTTCTAGGGGACATACGTTGTACTTGGCATGCTGCTACGCGCTTGTTCTATGGGACATACGTTGTAATTGGCATGCTGCTACGCGCTTGTTCTATGGGACATACGTTGTAATTGGCATGCTGCTACACGCTTGTTCTAGGGGACATACGTTGTAATTGGCATGCTGCTACACGCTTGTTCTAGGGGACATACGTTGTAATTGGCATGCTGCTACACGCTGGTTCTATGGGACATACGTTGTAATTGGCATGCTGCTACACGCTTGTTCTATGGGACAGACGTTGTAATTGGCATGCTGCTACACGCTTGTTCTAGGGGACATACGTTGTAATTGGCATGCTGCTACACGCTTGTTCTATGGGACATAGGTTGTAATTGGCATGATGCTACACGCTTGTTCTAGGGGACATACGTTGTAATTGGCATGCTGCTACACGCTTGTTCTATGGGACATACGTTGTAATTGGCATGCTGCTACACGCTTGTTCTAGGGGACATACGTTGTAATTGGCATGCTGCTACACGCTTGTTCTAGGGGACATACGTTGTAATTGGCATGCTGCTACACGCTTGTTCTAGGGGACATACGTTGTAATTGGCATGCTGCTACGCGCTTGTTCTAGGGGACATACGTTGTAACTGGCATGCTGCTACGCGCTTGTTCTAGGGGACATACGTTGTACTTGGCATGCTGCTACGCGCTTGTTCTATGGGACATACGTTGTAATTGGCATGCTGCTACGCGCTTGTTCTATGGGACATACGTTGTAATTGGCATGCTGCTACACGCTTGTTCTAGGGGACATACGTTGTAATTGGCATGCTGCTACACGCTTGTTCTAGGGGACATACGTTGTAATTGGCATGCTGCTACACGCTTGTTCTAGGGGACATACGTTGTAATTCATATGCTCATACACGCCTGTTCTATGGGATGTAAGTTGTAATTCTTATGCGACTAAACGCCTGTTCAAGGGGACGTATGTTGTAATGCGTATGCTCCTACACACCTGTTCTATGGGATGTAAGTTGTAATTTTTATGCGCCTAAACGCCTGTTCAAGGGGACGTATGTTGTAATGCGTATGCTCCGACACGGCTGTTCTAGGGGACGTACGTTGTAATTCATATGCTCCTAAACGCCTGTTCTACGGGGCGTAAGTTGTAATGCGTAAGCTCCTACACGCCTTTTCTAGGAAGCGTGTGTTGTAACACGTATGCTCCTACACGACTGTTCTACGGGGCGTAAGTTGTAATGCGTAAGCTCCTACACGCCTTTTCTAGGGAGCGTGTGTTGTAACACGTATGCTCCTACACGCATGTTCTAGAGGACGTACGTTGTAATTCATATGCTCCTACACGCCTGTTCTCGGGGACGTTCGTTGTAATTCATATGATCCTATACGTTTGTTCTAGGGAGCGTGTGTTGTAACACGTATGCTCCTACACGCCTGTTCTAGGGGACGTAAGTTATAATGCATATGCTCCTGAACGCCTGTTCTAGGGGACGTACTTTAAAATGCATATGCTCCTACAAGCCTGTTCTAGGGGACGTACGTTGTAATGCGTATGCTCCTACACGTCTGTTCTGGGGGACGTAAGTTATAATGCGTATGCTCCTAGACGACTGTTCTAGGGACGTACGTTAAAATACGTATGCTCCTACACGCCTGTTCTGGGGGAGGTACGTTAAAATGCGTATAGTCCTACACTGTTATTGGGGACGTACGTTGTAATGCTATGCACATACACGCCTGTTCTAGGGGACGTACGTTATAATGCATATGCTCCTACACGCCTGTTCTTTAGGACGTACGTTGTAATGCGTATGCTCCTACACGCCTGTTCTAGGGGACGTACACTGTAATACCTTGCTCCCACACGCCTGTTCTAGGGTACATAAGTTATACTGCATATGCTCCTACACGCCAGTTCTAGGGAACGTAAGTTAAAATACGTATGCTCCTACACGCCTGTTCTGGGGGACGTACGTTAAAATGCGTATACTCCTACACTGTTATTGGGGACGTACGTTGTAATGCTATGCACATACACGCCTGTTCTAGGGGACGTACGTTATAATGCATATGCTCCTACACGCCTGTTCTTGGGGACGTACGTTGTTATGCGTATGCTCCTACACGCCTGTTCTAGGGGACGTACACTGTAATACCTTGCTCCCACACGCCTGTTCTAGGGTACATAAGTTATACTGCATATGCTCCTACACGCCAGTTCTAGGGAACGTACGCTATAATGCATATGCTCCTACATGCCTGTTCTAGGGTACGTCCGTTGTAATGCGTATGCTCATACAGGCCTGTTCTACGGGACGTACGTTATAATGCATATGATCCTACACGCCTGTTCTAGGGGACGTACGTTAGAATGCGTATGCTCCTACACGCGTGTTCTACGGGACGTACGTTATAATGCGTATGCTCCTACACGTCTGTTCTAGGGGACGTACGTTGTAATACATATACTCCTATACGCCTGTTCTAGGGGACGTACGTTATAATACTATGCTCCTACACGCCTGTTCTAGGGGACGTACGTTGTAATGTGTATGCTCCTACACGTCTGTTCTCGGGGACGTTCGTTGTAATTCATATGATCCTATACGTTTGTTCTAGGGAGCGTGTGTTGTAACACGTATGCTCCTACACGCCTGTTCTAGGGGACGTAAGTTATAATGCATATGCTCCTGAACGCCTGTTCTAGGGGACGTACTTTAAAATGCATATGCTCCTATCCTACAAGCCTGTTCTAGGGGACGTACGTTGTAATGCGTATGCTCCTACACGCCTGTTCTGGGGGACGTATGTTATAATGCGTATGCTCCTAGACGACTGTTCTAGGGACGTACGTTAAAATACGTATGCTCCTACACGCCTGTTCTGGGGGACGTACGTTAAAATGCGTATACTCCTACACGTCTGTTATGGGGGACGTACGTTGTAATGCTATGCACATACACGCCTGTTCTAGGGGACGTACGTTATAATGCATATGCTCCTACACGCCTGTTCTTGGGGACGTACGTTGTAATGCGTATGCTCCTACACGCCTGTTCTAGGGGACGTACACTGTAATACTTTGCTCCCACACGCCTGTTCTAGGGTACATAAGTTATACTGCATATGCTCCTACACGCCAGTTCTAGGGAACGTACGTTATAATGCATATGCTCCTACATGCCTGTTCTAGGGGACGTCCATTGTAATGCGTATGCTCCTACAGGCCTGTTCTACGGGACGTACGTTATAATGCATATGATCCTACACGCCTGTTCTATGGGACGTACGTTAGAATGCGTATGCTCCTACACCCGTGTTCTACGGGACGTACGTTATAATGCGTATGCTCCTACACGTCTGTTCTAGGTGACGTACGTTGTAATACATATACTCCTATACGCCTGTTCTAGGGGATGTTCGTTATAATACTATGCTCCTACACGCCTGTTCTAGGGAACGTACGTTGTAATGTGTATGCTCCTACAGGCCTGTTCTAGGGGACGTACGTTGGAATGCGTATGCTCCTACACGCCTGTTCTATTGGACGTACGTTGTAATGCTGTGCTCCTAAACGCCTGTTCTAGGGGTCATATGTTATAATGCTATGCTCCTACACGCATGTTCTATGAAACGTACGTTGTAATGCTATGGTCCTACACGCCTGTTCTAGGGGACGTACGTTGTAATGCTATGCCCCTATATACATGTTCTAGGGGAAGTACGTTGTAATTCATACGCTTCTACACGCCTGTATACTTCTACACGCCTGTTTTAGGGGAAGTACGTTGTAATACGTATGCTCCTATACGCATGTTTTAAGGGACGTACGTTGTAATACGTATACTTCTACACGCCTGTTTTAGGGGAAGTACGTTGTAATACGTATGCTCCTATACGCATGTTTTAAGGGACGTACGTTGTAATACGTATACTTCTACACGCCTGTTTTAGGGGAAGTACGATGTAATACGTATGCTCCTATACGCATGTTTTAAGGGACGTACGTTGTAATACGTATACTTCTACACGCCTGTTTTAGGGGAAGTACGTTGAAATACGTATGCTCGTACACGCATGTTCTAGGGGACGTACGTTGTAATACGTATACTTCTACACGCCTGTTTTAGGGGAAGTACGATGTAATGCGTCTGCTCCTACACACCTCATCTAGGGGAGTTATGTTGTAATACATACGCTCCTACACGTCTGTTCTAGGAAGCGTACGTTGGAATGCGTATGCTCCTTCTTGCCTGTTTTTGGGGTCGTACGTTGTAATTCGTATGATCATACACGCTTGTTCTAGGGGACGTACGTTATAATGCGTAAGCTCCTACACGCCTGTTCTAGGGAACGTACGTTACTATGCGTATGCTCCTACATGCCTGTTCTAGGGGACATACGTTATAATGCATATGCTCCTACACGTGTGTTCTGGGGGACGTACGTTATAATGCGCATGCTCCTACACGCCTGTTCTAGGGGACGTACGTTGAAATGCATATGCTCCTACACGCCAGTTTTAAGCGACGTACGTTGTAATGCATATGCTCCTACACGCCTGTTCTGGGGGACGTACGTTATAATTCGTATGCACCTACACGCCTGTTCTGCGGGACGTACCTTATATTGCGTATTCTCCTACACGCCTGCTCTAGGAGTCGTACGTTGCAATGCGTATGCTCCTACACGGCTGTTCTATTGGACGTACATTGTAATGTTATGCTCCTAAACGCATGTTCTAGGGGGCGTAC
Organism: Cyrtodaria siliqua; assembly: GCA_037043455.1. NCBI lineage: Eukaryota > Metazoa > Mollusca > Bivalvia > Adapedonta > Hiatellidae > Cyrtodaria > Cyrtodaria siliqua. Next base: position 14,440 of record JAWPHD010013304.1, read on the forward strand.
TTTATAATGCTATGTTCCTACACGCCTGTTCTATGGGACGTACGTTGTAATGCAATAGTCCTACACGACTGTTCTAGGGGACGTACGTTGTAATGCTATGCTCCTACACGCATGGTCTAGGGGACGTACGTTGTAATACGTATACTCCTCCAACACGCATGTTCTAGGGGACGTAAGTTGTAATGCGTATTCTTCTACACGCCTGTTCTAGGGGAGATATGTTGTAATACGTATGCTCCTCCACGCCTGTTCTAGGGGACGTATGTTGTAATACGTATTCTCCTACACGCATGTTCTAGGCGACGTAAGTTGTAATTCATATGCGCCTACACGCCTGTTCTAGGGGACGTATGTTGTAATGTGTATGCTCCTACACGCCTGTTCTAGGGTAAATACGTTGTAATGTGTATGCTCCTACACGCCTGTTCTAGGGGACATACGTTGTAATTTATATCTTCCTACACGCCAGTTCTACGGGGCGTAAGTTGTAATGTGTATGCTCATACACGCATGTTCTAGGGGATGTATGTTGTAACACACATGCTCTTACATGCTTGGTTGTTGTTCTTGGCGACGTACGTTGTCATTCATATGCTCCTACACGTCTGTTCTAGGAGACGTATGTTGAAATGCATATGCTCCTACACGCCATGTTTAGGGGACGTACGTTGTACGTTTCTCCAACACGCCTGTTCTAGGGGACGTACGTTGTAATGCGTATGCTCCTACATGCCTGTTCTAGAGGACGTATGGTATAATGCATATGCTCCTACACGCCTGTTCTAGTGAACGAACATTGTAATGCGTATGCTTCTACACGCCTGTTCTACGGGACGTACGTTATAATGCGTATGCTCCTACACGCCTGTTCTTGGGGACGTACGTTGTACTCTATATGCTCCTACGCGCATGTTCTATGGGACGTACATTATAATACTATGCTCCTACACCCCTGTTCTAGGGGACGTACGTTATAATGCATATGCTCCTACACGCCTGATCTGGAGGACGTAGGTTGTAATGCGTATGGTCCTACACGCCTGTTCTAGGGACGTATGTTATAATGCATATGCTCCTACACGCCTGTTCTAGGAAACGTATGTTGTAATGCGTATGGTCCTACACGCCTGTTCTAGAGGACGTACGTTATAATGCATATACTTCTACCCGCCTGTTCTAGGGGACGTATGTTGAAATGCATATGATCCTACACGCCAGGTTTAGGGGACGTACGTAACGTTGCTCCTACTCGCCTGTTCTAAAGGACGTACGTTGTAATGGGTATGCTCGTACACTCCTGTTCTAGTGGGGTGGGGAGGGGGGGACGTAAGTTGTAATGCATATGCTCCTACACGCATGTTCTATGGAACGTACTTTGTAATGCTATGCTCATACACGCCTGTTCTAGGGGACGTACGTTGTAATTCTATGCTCCTACAATCCTTTTCTACGGGACGTACGTTATAATGCATATGTTCCTACACGACTGTTCTAGGGGACGTACGTTGTAATGCTATGCTCCTACACGCCTGTTCTAGGGAACGTACGTTATAATGCATATGCTCCTACATGCCTGTTCTAGGGGACGTCCGTTGTAATGCGTATGCTCCTACAGGCCTGTTCTACGGGACATACGTTATAATGCATATGATCCTACACGCCTGTTCTAGGGGACGTACGTTAGAATGCGTATGCTCCTACACCCGTGTTCTACGGGACGTACGTTATAATGCGTATGCTCCTACACGTATGTTCTAGGGGACGTACGTTGTAATACATATACTCCTATACGCCTGTTCTAGGGGATGTTCTTTATAATACTATGCTCCTACACGCCTGTTCTAGGGGACGTACGTTGTAATGTGTATGCTCCTACACGCCTGTTCTAGGGGACGTACATTGTAATGTTATGCTCCTAAACGCATGTTCTAGGGGGCGTACTTTATAATGCTATGTTCCTTCACGCCTGTTCTATGGGACGTACGTTGTAATGCAATAGTCCTACACGACTGTTCTAGGGGACGTACGTTGTAATGCTATGCTCCTACACGCATGGTCTAGGGGACGTACGTTGTAATACGTATACTCCTCCAACACGCATGTTCTAGGGGACGTAAGTTGTAATGCGTATGCTTCTACACGCCTGTTCTAGGGGAGATATGTTGTAATACGTATGCTCCTCCACGCCTGTTCTAGGGGACGTATGTTGTAATGTGTATGCTCCTACACGCCTGTTCTAGGGTAAATACGTTGTAATGTGTATGCTCCTACACGCCTGTTCTAGGGGACATACGTTGTAATTTATATGTTCCTACACGCCAGTTCTACGGGGCGTAAGTTGTAATGTGTATGCTCATACACGCATGTTCTAGGGGATGTATGTTGTAACACACATGCTCTTACATGCTTGGTTGTTGTTCTTGGCGACGTACGTTGTCATTCATATGCTCCTACACGTCTGTTCTAGGAGACGTATGTTGAAATGCATATGCTCCTACACGCCATGTTTAGGGGACGTACGTTGTACGTTTCTCCAACACGCCTGTTCTATTGGACGTACGTTGTAATGCGTATGCTCCTACATGCCTGTTCTAGAGGACGTATGGTATAATGCATATGCTCCTACACGCCTGTTCTAGTGAACGAACATTGTAATGCGTATGCTTCTACACGCCTGTTCTACGGGACGTACGTTGAAATGCATATGCTCCTACACGCCAGTTTTAAGCGACGTACGTTGTAATGCATATGCTCCTACACGCCTGTTCTGGGGGACGTACGTTATAATTCGTATGCACCTACACGCCTGTTCTGCGGGACGTACCTTATATTGCGTATTTTCCTACACGCCTGTTCTAGGAGTCGTACGTTGTAATGCGTATGCTCCTACCCGGCTGTTCTATTGGACGTACATTGTAATGTTATGCTCCTAAACGCATGTTGTAGGGGGCGTACTTTATAATGCTATGTTCCTACACGCCTGTTCTATGGGACGTACGTTGTAATGCAATAGTCCTACACGACTGTTCTAGGGGACGTACGTTGTAATGCTATGCTCCTACACGCATGGTCTAGGGGACGTACGTTGTAATACGTATACTCCCTCCAACACGCATGTTCTAGGGGACGTAAGTTGTAATGCGTATGCTTCTACACGCCTGTTCTAGGGGAGATATGTTGTAATACGTATGCTCCTCCACGCCTGTTCTAGGGGACGTATGTTGTAATACGTATTCTCCTACACGCCTGTTCTAGGCGACGTAAGTTGTAATTCATATGCGCCTACACGCCTGTTCTAGGGGACGTATGTTGTAATGTGTATGCTCCTACACGCCTGTTCTAGGGTAAATACGTTGTAATGTGTATGCTCCTACACGCCTGTTCTAGGGGACATACGTTGTAATTTATATCTTCCTACACGCCAGTTCTACGGGGCGTAAGTTGTAATGTGTATGCTCATACACGCATGTTCTAGGGGATGTATGTTGTAACACACATGCTCTTACATGCTTGGTTGTTGTTCTTGGCGACGTACGTTGTCATTCATATGCTCCTACACGTCTGTTCTAGGAGACGTATGTTGAAATGCATATGCTCCTACACGCCATGTTTAGGGGACGTACGTTGTACGTTTCTCCAACACGCCTGTTCTAGGGGACGTACATTGTAATGCGTATGCTTTTTTTGCCTGTTCTAGAGGACGTATGGTATAATGCATATGCTCCTACACGCCTGTTCTAGTAAACGAACATTGTAATGCGTATGCTTCTACACGCCTGTTCTACGGGACGTACGTTATAATGCGTATGCTCCTACACGCCTGTTCTTGGGGACGTACGTTGTACTCTATATGCTCCTACGCGCATGTTCTATGGGACGTACATTATAATACTATGCTCCTACACCCCTGTTCTAGGGGACGTACGTTATAATGCATATGCTCCTACACGCCTGATCTGGAGGACGTAGGTTGTAATGCGTATGGTCCTACACGCCTGTTCTAGGGACGTATGTTATAATGCATATGCTCCTACACGCCTGTTCTAGGGAACGTATGTTGTAATGCGTATGGTCCTACACGCCTGTTCTAGAGGACGTACGTTATAATGCATATACTTCTACCCGCCTGTTCTAGGGGACGTATGTTGAAATGCATATGATCCTACACGCCAGGTTTAGGGGACATACGTAACGTTGCTCCTACTCGCCTGTTCTAAAGGACGTACTATGTAATGGGTATGCTCGTACACTCCTGTTCTAGTGGGGTGAGGGGGGGGGGGGGGACGTAAGTTGTAATGCATATGCTCCTACACGCATGTTCTATGGAACGTACTTTGTAATGCTATGCTCATACACGCCTGTTCTAGGGGACGTACGTTGTAATTCTATGCTCCTACACGCCTGTTCTACGGGACGTACGTTATAATGCATATGTTCCTACACGACTGTTCTAGGGGACGTACGTTGTAATGCTATGCTCCTACACGCCTGTTCTACGAAACGTACGTTATATTGCATATGTTCCTACACGCCTGTTCCAGGGGACGTACGTTGTAACGCTAAGCTCCTATACGCCTGTTCTAGGGGGCGTACGTTATAATGCTATGCTCCTACACGCCTGTTCTATGGGACGTACGTTGTAATGCTATGCTCTTACACGCCTGTTTTAGGGGACGTACGTTATAATGCATATGTTCCTACACGACTGTTCTATGGGACGTACGTTGTAATGCTTTGCTCCTACACGCCTGTTCTATGGGACGTACGTTGTAATGCTATGCTGCTACACGCCTGTTTTAGGGGACGTACGTTATAATGCATATGTTCCTACACGACTGTTCTAGGGGACGTACGTTATAATGCATATGTTCCTACACTGCTGTTCTAGGGGACGTACGTTGTAATGCTATGCTCCTACACGCCTGTTATATGGGACGTACGTTGTAATGCTATGCTCCTACACGCCTGTTTTAGGGGACGTACGTTATAATGCATATGTTCCTACACTGCTGTTCTAGGGGACGTACGTTGTAATGCTATACTCCTACACGCCTGTTCTATGGGACGTACGTTGTAATGCTATGCTCCTACACGCCTGTTCTATGGGACGTACGTTGTAATGCTATGCTCCTACACGCCTGTTTTAGGGGACGTACGTTATAATGCATATGTTCCTACACTGCTGTTCTAGGGGACGTACGTTGTAATGCTATGCTCCTACACGCCTGTTCTATGGGACATACGTTGTAATGCTATGCTCCTACACGCCTGTTTTAGGGGACGTACGTTGTAATGCTATGCTCCTACACGACTGTTCTAGGGGACGTACGTTGTAATGCTATGCTCCTACACGCCTGTTCTATGGGACGTACGTTGTAATGCTATGCTCCTACACGCCTGTTTTAGGGGACGTACGTTGTAATGCTATGCTCCTACACGACTGTTCTAGGGGACGTACGTTGTAATGCTATGCTCCTACACGCCTGTTCTAGGGGACGTACGTTATAATGCATATGTTCCTTCACTTCTGTTCTAGGGGACGTACGTTATAATGCATATGTTCCTACTCTGCTGTCCTAGGGGACGTACGTTGTAATGCTATGCTCCTACACGCCTGTTCTAGGGGACGTACGTTATAATGCATATGTTCCTACACTGCTGTTCTAGGGGACGTACGTTGTAATGCTATGCTCCTACACGCCTGTTCTATGGGACGTACGTTGTAATGCTATGCTCCTACACGCGTGTTCTGAGAGAGGTACGTAGTAATTCATATGCTCCTACACGTTTGCTCCTACACGCCTGTTCTAGGGGACCTTAGTTGTAATTTATATGCGCCTACACGCCTGTTCTAGGGGACGTATATTGTAAGGCGTGTGCTCCTACAAGCCTGTTCTAGGGGACATACGTTATAATTCGTATGCTCATTCACGCCTGTTCTACGGGACGTAAGTTGTAATGTGTATGCTCCTACACGCCTGTTCCAGGGGCCGTATGTTGTAACACATATGCTCTTACACGCCTGTTCTAGGGTGCCTGTGTTGTAACACTTATGCTCCTACATACCTGTTCTACGAGGCGTAAGTTGTAATGCTCCTACACTCCTGTTCTATTGGCCGTATGTTGTAACAAATATGCTCTTACACGGCTGTTCTAGGGAGCCTGTGTTGTAATACGTATGATCCTACACACCTGTTCTACGGGGCGTAATTTGTAATGTGTATGCTCCTACACGCCTGTTCTAGGGAACGTACGTTATAATGCGTATGCTCCTGCACGCCTGTTCTCAGGGGCATAAGTTATAATGCATATGCTCCTACACGCCTGTTCTAGGGGACGTACGGTGAAATGCATATACTCCTGCACGCCAGTTTTAAGGCACGTACGTTGTAAGTCGTATGCTCCTACACACCTGTTCTGGGTGACGTACGTTATAAAGCGTATGCTCCTATACGCCTGTTCTGGGGGACGTACGCTATATTGCGTATGCTCCTACACGCTTGTCAAAGGGGACGTACGTTATAATGCTATGCTCCTACACGCTTGTCATAGGTGACGTACGTTATAATGCTATGCTCCTACACGCCTGTCATAGGGGACGTACGTTGTAATGCTAAACTCCTAAACGCATGTTCTAGGGGGCGTACGTTATAATGCTATAACGCCTGTTCTATGATACGTACGTTGTAATGCTATAGCCCTATACGACTCTTCTATAGGACGTACATTATAATACTATGCTCCTACACGCCTGTTCTAGGGAACGTACGTTATAATGCATATGCTCCAACACGCCTGATCTAGAAGACGTACGTTGTAATGCGTATGCTCCTACACGCCTGTTCTAGAGGACGTACATTATAATGCATATGCTTCAAACCGCCTGTTCTAAATGACGTACGTTGTAATGCTTTAGCCCTATACGGCTGTTCTATAGGACGTACATTATAATACTATGCTCCTACACGCCTGTTCTAGGGAACGTACGTTATAATGCATATGCGCCTTCACGCCTGATCTAGAAGACGTACGTTGTAATGCGTATGCTCCTACACGCCTGTTCTAGAGGACGTACATTATAATGCATATGCTCCAACCCGCCTGTTCTAATTGATGTACGTTGTAATGCGTATGCTCCTACACTCCTGTTCTAGGGGACGTACGTTATAATGCGTATGCTTATACACGCCTGTTCTAGGGGACGTACGTTGTAATGCTATGCTCCTAAACCCCTGTTCTAGGGGCGTACGTTAAATTGATATGCTCCTACACCCCTGTTCTATGGGGCGTACGTTGTGATCCTATGCTCCTACACGCGTTTTCTAGGGGACGTACGTCGTAATGTTCTGCTCCTACACGCCTGTTTTAGGGGACGTACGTTGTAATTCATATGCTCCTACACGCCTGTTCTATGGGAAGTACGTTGTAATGCTATGTTCCTAAAGGCCTGTTCTAGGGGTCGTACGTTATGATGCTATGCTCCTACACGCCTGTTCTATGGGACGGACATTGTAATGCTATGCTCCTAAACGCCTGTTCTAGGGGCGTACGTTATAATGATATGCTCCTACACGCCTGATATAATTTGAAGAGTACGTTGCTGCATGCGTGTGAGCGAACTCAACTATACCCTACATTATATATTTGACTGGCATCAGCAGAACCTTCGCCGCTGTGTATTGCCGACATCCTAACGCGCCACTGTGTATTGTCGACACCCTAACACGCCGCTGTGTATTGCGACCCTAACACGCCGCTAGGTATTGTCGACACACTGCAAATTGCTGAAACTTATACACCATACACCGATGCATTGACTGATACCCATACACTCCTCTATACGCTGCAAATTGCTGAAACCAATACACCATACACCGATGCATTGACTGATACCCACACACCTGTCTACACCGCTGCAAATTGCTAAAACCTATACACCATACACCGATGCAATGACTGATACCCACACACCCGTCTACACCGCTGCAAATTGCTGAAACCTATACACTATACACCGATGCATTGACTGATACCTACACACCCGTCTACACCGCTGCAAATTGCTGAAACCTATACACTATACACCGATGCATTGACTGATACCTACACACCAGTCTACGTCGCTGCAAATATCTGAAACATATACACCATACACCGATGCATTTGTCGGAAACCCACAGGTACCTACATCAATGCAAATTGCTGAAACATATACACCATACACCGATGCATTTGACGGAAATCCACACACCCCTACACCACTGCAAATTGGTGACTCAGTTTATACTGCCGACACCAAAACATATTACATAATTACTGTCAACCACAAACCCCTGCACCAATATGTATATTGCTGACCCAGTCCACAAGTCAGTTAGCACGCGTTGTGTGTGCAATGTCAACTCTAGTACATTCGTACTATTTGATTATTGTCTCTCACGATTACTTCGAATGTTAGAATTATGTAAGACAAGTCTGAGACGTTGCCTCTATACTGCGTACGTTCTCTAGTAAGATATTGCTTAGGTTGTCTAGTAAGATAATATCATACGCGTGACTAAGTTTAGTCACGCTGATACAACTTGCATGCTAGCACGATCATTATTGTGGAATATACGACGTCTTTCTTTTACAATAAATAATACCCTGTGACAAAGAAAATTTGATTAATAACACAATGATATTACTTTCCAGCAATATGACAGAGATAATTCTTCAATAATTGCGCGGGTAATCCCAGCTCTTCAGGGACTGCTAAAACTCGCGTCTATCCCACTGGGGAACACACATAATAAATGATCATAAACGTAAAATACGCTATCTGTTTCCGGGTAAATAGAAGGGAATCGCATGATATTTAATTTCCATGCAATTATATGTCCTATTAGTATCAATTAAAAACTGTTCATTGCCTGACTGATGAAAATTTAGGTTTCAAGTTTCTTTATTTTCGGTATCACAAGCGACACGGAAGCTGTTAAAAGTGTTGAAAATAATGCGTTTTCGTGCTAAACGTGTGTGCTAGCTGGATCGAGATTACAGCAACAAGTAGTTATTATAAGGCAAATAATTATTATGTATTGGTTTGAGGCCAATCCTAGAGTCTCTAGCAATTTGTATAATGTCAGAAGTGTATATTTGGATGATTATACCTTAGCGTTACATGCAATGCACAGAGTGGATGACATTCAGACGAACTAGAAACGCACTAACAACACGTGCCTGGCTTACAATGTCTGGGGCGCCATATTATAACGAAGTATAAAATAGTCGTAGAAGCAGCAGTTAGAAAGTGGGTTAATTTATTCTGGAGTTAAGAAAAGATGCAACCCCTTTTAATGTTTAAACATTATTTAGGTAATCCATTTCAGGAACTTGGGCGAACTATTTCGGTAAGTGGGGATGTCAGATACCAGTATGTCGCTGCTTTTACTTGTGCGGGATGCACATTATATTAAATGAAGGAATAAAATTAGAAAGAGCACATGGATGCACACCTCAAACCCTAATAGTGTTTCTGTATATGGCCCTTTTTGCTCTATAAAAGGTCCAAGGTTATGTCCCTGTCATTGGCAAATCGTTTTAAAGCTTTATCCCCGTCGTTTGCGTTTTTCTTTTCGCCAGCAATAGCTCAGAGGCTGTGTCACAGTCATCTATATTTCGCCCCAATCGCTCGAAGTATGTATCCCCACCGTTTGTATTTTCGCCACAACTCGTTTCAAGACTGTATCCCGGCATCTGTTTTTAGCCACCACTCGTTTCAAGGCTGTATCCTTTACATCCGCCTTTCGCCACCATTTGTCTCAATGCTGTATCCCTGCCGGCTGCTTTACCACACCAATTGTTCCAGGCTGTATCCCTGATCGTTGCGCCACTGATCGTTCAAAGGCGGCACCCCGGAAGTCACATTCTGACACTAAACGTTGGAATGGCTATATCCCTGTCGTCTAAACACTTCAAGGTTAACACTGTTTTTGTCAATTTGGGCATTGAAGACAGGAAACCAGCAAGCTAACAAGTAAGTCGTATTGTCTGTTGTTTTCATCAGTGTAGTGTATGGAACTGTTGACTATTTAACAGGCTCATTTTGTTGTGTTTATGATGCAGTACGCACCTGCTGTGATATTTCGTTTGATTTACTGTAGTTTCTAAAGGACATTTTTCTCCTGTTTGTATCACTGTCGTCTACTTTTCGACAGCAGTCGTTTCAATGTTTTATCCTTGTCGTGTACGACAGCAATCATTCCAAGGCTGTTTCCCTTCCCTCTGCTCATTTCAAAGTTGTATCGAGACCGTCTGCTCGTTTCAAAGTTGTATCCCGGCCGTCTGATTTTTGCCAACATTCTTTCCAAGGCGTATCTCTTTTGTCGTTGTTGTCAAGGAAAGGGAATAAACGTTGTCAAACCATATGACCTTGACCTTATATACAGTTGTAATGCTTGTTTGTTTGTGTGTATGTTGTTTTACGTCATTTTCAACACATGTTAGGTTATATATGACGGTCGATTTTTTTTGTGGTGGAGGCAGACCACCCACTTTTCCTGGGTAGAACCAGTACTGTACACCTCCCGCCATCCGTAAGAATCAGTTGTAGTGTATGGCATACTGACGTACATATATTATACAAAACAAAGTATATTATTTGAAAAACAATTTGCTAATTGAAATGCTTATGTTTGAAAAAAGAAACGATCTTGATTTGTCTGGTAGCTGTCGCGGTGTGTAAATAGGCAAACATAACTAGCAATCGATGTGATTTCCTTCCAAATGGTTTTGATATTTTTGGTATTTGAAATGTGACCTTACTATTTGATTTTCGATTTACAGAGATACGACAAGAAAGTAGACACGTATAAAGACAGGTCCGCGCTAATCCTCGATATTGTCTTCCATAAGACGATGACAAGCTTATTAATAAGTCGATATGAGGGTTTTATGAACATTTTCTTGAGCCTTTAATATCTCACTATTTACATTGAAATGAGAAAGGGTGTCAGGATTCATTCCGAGTTGCAATTAAGGCCCCTTTATCACTGATCCCCTATTATTATCTATGTTCATGTTGAGATTAAGCTACTTATAGAGCTAAGGTATCACAATACTTTGTAGAGGGCGCAGTTTTATCTCATCACGTGATGTTTATTATTCTGAAGTATTAGGCGAGTTAACGGATGAGGACCGTGGCGTTTGCTTTGACTGTTATGGAAACTCGTTTATGTGTACATGAATGTAACCTTAATTACGCCAGTCACATTGTATACAACGTTGTCTATAACCGTCGCTACCATTGCTGTCTATATGTAACGTTTTTCATTGGTTTAGGAGCAGTCACGTGTGTTTCAATATTCCTGGTAAATGCCAACTGTTCAACAGTTCGTTACATGGAAGTGCAATAGTTCATCAAATTTGCAATAGCTGCGCTGTATCATTGTTGCGCTTTCGCCAAGCGTCAACTGACTCGGATGTTTAGTTCGCCTGCACTATTCTTTTTTTCTCATAAAATACATTTGATTTATTCCAAATATTATAGTGGTTCATTGTTTTGATGTGTTTATTCAAACAATTGTATGTGTTTATTCAACAATTCATTGTTCAATATAAAATATAAGAAAACCCGCCCCGTGCACTAGCTCACTTCTTGGGTCAATATTCATTTCCATGGATGAAAATATTGTTCTAACCAGTTCTAAGCGAGTGAATAGTTGTATGCTACTATATAAGTGTATTGCGGGCAGCATGGAATAATGCATACCAGAAAGATAACATATCTATAAATGAAACCATTTAAGACACAAACGTTAGCCATTAGATATATAGTATAGTTCCGATTTGCCACACATGGCACCATCTGCTTTTTTTGGCTTGTTAAATGATGCAGTATCAAGTAATTTCGTGCGTGAACTATAGTCATAACATCTAGAACATATTCTGTAAATGTAAACGGGGGGATTATCTACGGATAAAGACTGTCTTGATGTATTTCATCTTGGAAGTTAAACATAAAAGTGTGAGGTGGTAATTTTATCTGAAGCTTATATCAAGACATTAGCAATATCAACATCCACGGATGTTTCTTTGAAACATAACCGGCGAATACTGATACAGCGAGGGCTTCATTAGCTTAGGGTATCAAGAAAGTATGTTTTCCTTCCCTAGACACTAATGCATTCCTTGGCATGAAGAGAAACGGTGATGGTATAAATTAGCTCAACCATTTGGATGGAGCTCAGTGTAAATGGTGGACTGCGTACAAATATGTTTAAATGACTGGCTGTCAGTGTTTGTTATTGTCAGTACGTGGAAATATTATGAATTACTTAAAATTTAGGGCACGCGACCAAGTAATACATAGCCGATCACCTAATTTCACGTTCTGTTGCTTTGATTTTGTTTGTTTGAATTGCGTTTTACGTTATTTTTAGCACATGTTAGGCCATATCGATTTATCTTGTGGTATCGGCAGACCACACCATTTTTCCTAGGTAGAACCAGTACTCTGTACCTCCTGAATTACATGGAAACTAGCATTGCGAAAACGTGAAAAATAGACGTCTTTCTGTACAAACGCATGAAATGATGTGATGTTCTTTTTTGTTTTTTAAATTAAACGGATGACAGAGAATCCTTTTGATTTCTGACACCAAGAAATGATTCGCTTTCTTTATGGTAAACATCCATTGTATGTGTGTGTGTTCCTTATCCTACATAACCATATCACACGCAAATAAAAAACGTCTTCGCTTTAAGCCTTCGCTTTATCTAAACAATATCCAGGTAAGTCACCCTTTATACAATCAATATTTTCTTATCGTTTTTACACCAATTCCACTATGCCTTGTGACATGTTTTACAGTCTTAGTCAATAGGCGTTTTATTGAAGGGATAATTAAATTATTGGAAAGCAACATATTAATGCTGATTAGTCCGTATAGTTTCGAAACTCCGATAGCACCTATGAACTAAAAACGACACAAACTTTTAAAATAACAAGAAAGGCAGATACACATATTTTAAACGAAAGAATCTCTATCAACTTAGGAAACACGAAATTGCATTGCTCTGTCACCCAAAGCCGCTTTTTAAATCTGCTCTGTTTGCAACGAAGAGAATATGTTTTCTCACACCACGACCACTTTCGAATCCGACATCTTCTCCAATAGAGCACTTACATGCACCAACTTTCACTTAATGATTGTCGTTTTACAAAATATCGCCAGAATGTCGACAGAGCTACGTATTAATTGTAACAGCATCAACTGGAAACTGTTTGCGTTCTTTTCGTAGAACGTTAAGGTTAAGTTCGAATATCTGCTTTTCTGGTGAATGAAATTGGTCGGGATAATAACTATATAAAATTTAAACATTCATACAGATGTACACTTAATAAAATTGTATTTCATTTCTGTTTTAGAAACATGCTGGTAGAATCGTCTCACCTGTACATATGCCGGTTGTTTTCCCAGGATCTGTCATCCTGTTAGCCCTCTGTCATCAAAGTTACGCGCTGTAAGGTATGAATAACACATTGCTGCGTTTATCTTATTAAAATCACAAATAAACCAATTTAGTGTTGACTTGTATATCTTAATTTTTTTATATGATCATTTCTTTCGGCCTCTGTAGGTCGTTGGATAAGGCATGGCATTTTGGAGCTACAGACCTCTCCCCACGTGAATACGCTTTCTGTCGGAGCTACAGACCTCTCCCCACGTAAATACGCCGTTTCTAGCCGGAGCTACAGACCTCTCCCCCACGTGAATACGCTTCCAGCCGGAGCTACAGACCTCTCCCCCACGTGAATACGCTTCCTGCCGGAGCTACAGACCTCTCTCCCACGTGAATACGCTTCCTGCCGGAGCTACATACCTCTCCCCCACGTGAATACGCTTCCTGTCGGAGCTACAGACCTCTCCCTCACGTGAATACGCTTCCTGTCGGAGCTACAGCTCTCTCTCCCACGTGAATACGCTTCTTGCCGGAGCCATGTCCGATGGGAAAATTGTTGAAAAAGTATTCCTTCATCTCATCCCCCATACAGGTTTTTAACTGGTGTGTTAAACTCAATTTTATTTCCTTTTAAAAATGATAAAAATTGTTTGAATATTTTTATTTTTATTTTACCCGTTGACAGGTTATATTAAATCATTTGTTTCAGTACATAAAACAAGTTTTAAATGTCAGTACATAAAACAAGTTTTAAATGTAAACAAAAGCATTGTCCTTTACTATAACGTCTTCATTTTTGTTTTACAAACACCACTTGTCACAGAAGACTCGACTGAACTGAGGGAAATTCTTTTGATTTTTTCAGTGCATTTGCTTTCGTTAAAATGTTATCTTAAAAAGTATTTACAATCAAAAATTCAAAATCCCTAATGGCACTTTCGGTGAGAACCTACTCTTGTTGCGCATTTTTGCTTTTATTTGTTATTATGATGGTGTTGGTATTTTGCATTCTGTATGGAAGCTTAGTTTTAGTTTTTAAGTCCTTTTTCAAAACTACCTGGTTCGACATCGAATGCATATTTTACGTTTTGAGATGTTTGTACATACATAGTATAACACTTTGATAGGCGATGCAATTATAGTTTTATTAACTGGTTCAGTTAACTCTGCGTTGTTAAATTGAGTTAAGTAAATTTCGAGCACATACATACAAATACACCTATCTAACCTACTGCAATTCTCTAACGTCCTTCTTTAGAGGTCATAACGGATTATAATCAGTTATTTGTTTTCATATTGCCCATACGTGTATGCTGTGTTTTCATATTGCCCATACGTTTATGCTGTGTTTTCATATTGCCCATACGTGTATGCTGTGTTTTTTTCATATTTTCCGCATGCCTTTTTGTACGAAAGGTACATGTAGTTTTTGTCCTGCTATATTGCTATATTGTGTGTATATTTTATTTTCCCCGATTAAACGTGAATACTCTCTCTCTCTCTCTCTCTCTCTCTCTCTCTCTCTCTCTCTTATACGCATTTCCACTCCGCCTATGCATTTCAATACGTAAATGATATTTTCTTCTATGCACATACCCGTTATTTCAGTTTGTGTTTAACCTTATTTCCACCTACACATAAACGTTATTTCAGTAAATGTTATCTTAATATTGTTTTATTTATTATTTATAATATAATCGTCGTGAACACAATATTACAAATATCCAGTGGCACTTTCTGCCATTACCATACCCGCTCTTGCTGTAATTCTTTTCTTTTCCCTTTTTTATATATTTTTTTAATTTTATTTTTTTACTACTGTTTACTTTCGTCAATGATGTGGGTATTTTCATTCTATGTGCTTCAGTTTTAGTATTTAAGTCTTTTGTTTTTAAATCACCTGGTGACGACACCATCGAATTTCAGATGGAGTTTTTCCCCGTAAATAATATACCTCTCTCATTAACGACGCACTTACAGTTTTAATAACTGGTTCAATTAATTCTGCTTTGTTAACTTGTGTTTAGTAAAGCAGAGCAGAGACAAACAAATACGCAGCATCTGACCTATTAATTCAACGAGATATTATCTGAATAAACGAACAAAAAATTAACAAACATCAACAAACAATATACTCATTATCATGGTATGTGTTTTTTCTTTCATTTGCCGTCCGGACTGACTGACTCTTGCAGGGGTCTCTTTCATCAATATTCATTGAAACTGATTCTTGCACGGGTCTCTTTCATTAATATCCATATTCTTGCATGGGTCTCTTTCATTAATATTCATTGAAAAGGCTCCACCATGTTGTATTTTTTACTGTATTCAGTCCGGATTAATGACAATAATGACGGTATTGTAGGATGTTTACGCAAATATTTAAGTTTTACTTTATAGGGTTTGTAAGTCATATTCTATCCATTAAGGAAACTATTTTATAGCTTAATTAATCTTTGTATTAAAGGACAGCTTGACTCAAAGTCAGGTTTTGTTAAAACGGTTCCACAATCGGTTAAATAAAGAAAACTTAGGTCTAAATGTTTCGCGACATAACAATATCTTCATAAATAAGCCGTTTACAATATAATTATATGCTATAACTTTAATTATGTGTGAGATTATACTTTTTCAATGGGATTTTTAAAGGTGATCCAAAAACTGCCTGGGGTAACATCATGTCACGAGTTACTGGGTATATGTACCCGATCTATATCCGGGCATATTGTTGTAGATACAATCAAGTAGGGGCAACGTTTTAGTACAGGTTTCAGATTCCGGTATGTGGTGACTAGGACAATACAATAATTAAAAACTTAATACGTGTCATAGCCTTATGGCCATTACGCCATTGTTGATAAGTTTGGTTTGCGTGTATTCCAACTAAATTGAAATGTTGACGGTTGGGATGAGCCTCTTAGCGGGTTAGGACTTCATTAATCAGATTAAATACCTGGGCAATGTTTTAGCTGATGAGTACATGATGTAATACTTTTAGAAATATTTATATATCGATCTATACGGCTGTAGTTCTAAGATAAACATATTCTGAATGCATTTAGATTTGCGTATACCAATATTGGTATAATGTATACTAGATCTGGTGGTTTATGGTAATTGTTTATTTAACTAAACTGGACTGAGCATTATGAATGAACGATTTAGTGTAAGTATTTGTAATAAGTAAAACGCCATTTTACAACAACAAGCAAGGCAGTGACCAGTTTGTAACGGTAAAATATACGTTTATCGGTTACAAACATTTTGACTTAAAAAAAGGTGCAAACACCAAATTACGTATTAAAAAAACACTGACTTTAGAAGATAACATTTTGCAAAGATTTATTTAAAGAACTCCAGACCTTCAGTAGGAAAAACATGGGTCGTGTTTGGCTGGATACTAAACGTCTCACAACACAGTTCATTTTACATTGCTCTACATATATAGCGGGACCCCTCTGGACCACAGAAGAACTTCCAGAATTTTCTTTAAAATGTTTTCTTTGTGACAATTGATATCTGTTGCTCGAATTATCCAGCAAAAAACACGGGGTTGACCAATTTACTTTTGTTTTAATATCAATAGTTTCAAGAGACCCACTTGAATTTGTCCATTTCACTTACATTTTCAAGTGTATCACTAACCGGTATTAGATGCTCAGATCTGGGCTCAGAAACAAGCAGGCAAATCCAAACCTGTATGAAATCATGTACTTGTCCCATTTTTGTCACCTGAAACAAAAAAGAGAAACTATTTGCATATTTTAAGAAATAAACAAGAACCGAATAACACATATCGTTTTTTTTAAGCGCCAGAAAGTAACTGTTTAGTGAGACCTAAAGCGCATTTTATATCATACAATTGTCAGCTGAAACAAAACCTGTACTGATTTAAAACAGTAACATATATGGAGCGACTTTTTACCAGTTCTAAGTTAAAGTGGTCTACTTCAGGTTTCCGCCCAGGTTGCGAGTTGTTGTGGTTGTTTGGCGGGGACCTGCGTGCCCTGGTACCGTCACGGAAATGGTTTGGCTTAGTCTCTGGAGTAGGGTCCATGAGATTTGAAAATCAATACAAATGGGAGAGCCTTTTTTTGTCAATTGATATTTTAGGGCTTGACTCCTTTATCTCTATGCGCATGCTCTGACTGTGTTGGGTCTAACCCTCTTTGTAATGGTTGCATTACATGTTTTATTAAATAATCCAGTTTAAGGTTCATCCTATACTATGCTATATATACTGAAAGGAAAAAGAAACGCGACACGGGAATTTCCGCTATATGTTGTATATACTGCACACTTAATTCCATATATATTCCAGGAAATCCCAAGATGTTTTGAAAAAAAAAAGAGTTGCAGTTAGTGAGAGAAAGGACGCAACTGTGATGTTGTAAACGTTTTAATCATAGTCCACGTTGTAACAAGAAATTCGTAAATGTCGTAGTTCCTCTTTGAATAATTGAAATGAATTGAATTGAATTGGGTTTTAAGGCAGACCAACACATGAAAGGTTATATGGCGTTAACAGGCATGGACATGCCGGACTCATCCTTTGAATCATTGAGCTAGTTCAGTACTGTATTTAACGTAAAAAGTTTGCAAACTTTTACTTCCTAAGTTTGCTCACATGCTTGAGCCAAACGCGTACTCTGTCAATAATGAAACTTTGCAGGAATACTATTTGCTGTGTTACGTTAGTTTTAGTGTTTTTTTTTGAAAGGAAAGATCTTACGTAGCCATGTAACATTCGATTAACGGCAGCATATTGTACATACAATATATAGCGGAAATTCCCTTGTCGCGTTTCTTTTTCCTTTCAGTATATGTATAGTATAGTCATTTTTCGCCATGTTGTAAAGCATGTTATTTTGTGTGTGTAATTTGTGATTAAATATCTAATTGTTCATTTTCTATCTTTAAAGTGTATAATAATAGTTTTATACCGTTCACTTATACTATGTAGAAAATCATGTTGACCATCAAGTTGAATACAATTCTGTTATATTCTGTTTTGTTCATATTATATCATTATTCATTCATTCGACAACAAATTATTTGTGAGCATAAGCAGGTTTATATAATGCCTCACCACAAAAAAACAACAACACAACGACATAAAACCACAACACCAGTACAACACACACAACAATACACAACAGTCAAATAAGGCAAACCTTTCTAAGATATTTACCCATTTGCATTTGTACCAGACAAGCAATCACTTGTGAGCATTAGTAGGACTAAATAATACCCAGACCACCAAAAAAACACACACACAAAAAAACTAAACAAAAAAACAAATACGAAAAAAACGCAAAAAACACACACAAAAAACACGCACACAAAACTAACCCCCCCACCCCCCACCCCCCACGCCCCCTCCACCAACTCCTCCCTCACCAACTCCCCCCACCCAAAATCACAAAAAACAAACAACCAAAACAAACAACAACAACAACAACAACAACATCATAACAACACAAGGACAGCACAAAACACACAACAACCTCCACCGACGCCCATACCCTCTTACATTCTGAGTTAAAACTAAACGTTTTAGAGTAAAAATGTTTGTATCATATGTAATGTCGTGTAAACATACGTTATTAGTTTAATTTACTTTTCTTCTAATATATGGATGATTCATTATATTGCAAAAAAAAAAAAATCGAACCCTTTTGTGTATTTCTTTGTTCACTAACGGGTTTCTTTAACTGCAAAGATAAGCAAACCGATTATCAAAAGTGAACATTTTGTAAGGTGATAACTTCGACAGTGTGTCTGGCATTCCAAATTAACTATTTTAAATATTTCGTTATTTATTTTCTGAATTAGTGTCAACGAAGTATGACTCATTCTAGACTTAAATATGATAATCTCGTACAGTTGTTAGTCCAATATACGGAATACACATGTAATACACAAAAATAATACTATTCCCAGACAATATATTAAAAGGTAATGCGATGCAAAAAAACTAAAAATACTGAAACAATATGACTCATAAGAGATTTAAATGTGATGATATCTACGCAAATTAGAGCACATTACGGAACAACAGCATGTAACACACACAATTAATACTGTTCCCGGACAATGAATTAAAAAGCAATGTCATGCCATGTAAGAAACAACAACAACATTGGCTTGGGTAAATTTAAATGAAAGTACTGAAGTAACTGTAACCTGGTGCGTCCTACTTGCGTAAAAATTTGTTCAGGACGGAAGAAAGTGAATATGTATGCATTTCTTTTGGAAGTTTGCCACCCCCTACATGCATATATATTTTAGAATATTCTGTGATATGTGTGGGATAGAGACCTTGAAGATGAAGACGAATACTTACCAGATAAAACATTATCGACATCCTTGGAAGTAAAGTATTTCTTTAACATTTTCCATCATAAAGTCATCCAAACGGCCATCTTGAATGTTCACGGTAAACAGAAAGTTTGTACAAGCTGACTAAATGGACATACTGGAATCGTTTATTAGAATTGCTCCTTTTGTCCAGGTATGTCTTTGATATATATATATATATATATATGTGTGTCTACGGACAGACGAACAAACGGACGAAGCGAAACCCTATAGCCCCCAACCCACCCTTCTCTCTCCGATTTTACCGGTAGTGTTTTATCGAGTGGCCCACCCATACATTAAACAAAGAACAAATATAAATTAGCCACATGCCCCGCCCCACGCATGCTATATTCTATCTCAGATATAAAAAACACGGAGTGATAACACATAGTTTACATCAAATATTGTAGACTGCAACATGCAATAATTAGAACAAAGTGTTGTATAACAGCACTGCTGGTAGAAATATGTGAAATATGTTGTTATGTTTTTATTACAAGAGTTCAGCTATTGCATTTCCCGCATAGAAATATATTTGATATTCTATTGGAGAGAAAGATAACCGCTGCTTAAGGAATTTTATGTATAGAGGGTTTAGTGCAACACTGCCATAACTACATAGTATGTATAGAGGGTTTAGTGCAACACTACATAGTATGTATAGAGGGTTTAGTGCAACACTGCCATAACTACATAGTATGTATAGAGGGTTTAGTGCAACACTGCCATAACTACACATATATAAAGAAGAAGATATAACAGTGTTGAGTTGAACCCTCAGTATACATGCACATGGGATTTAACGTCGATTTTTAACAATATTTTATCCATATCACGGCGGTGCTAAATGGTCAACTTTATATGCAGTGTGGCGGCGGTAAAACGTCTCCCCGTGCTTGCAGTCATAACTGTTATTCATTCCGATCTTTGGAGATCTCTGAGCCCGATATGTATTTACCGATTTCTGTGGTACATTCTCAAATACTTTCTTTTCTTACTTTAATTTCCAATAGGTGGTTCCACTACTCCAGCCTTAAAAGGATCTGAGTATTGTTTAATCACCCTTAGGATATGTTGTCTGCTTTTTAATTTAGTCTTTTGACTGTTACTTGTGACATAACTTCTGTTCCCAACTAAATTCCATTCTGTATATTTGTATCCATTGTTTTCTCGTTTAGGGCTCATCATTTTTTAAGAAACTGTAATACGAGTATATAAGAAATGCCGCTGGCCATGGAATGGTATGAAAATACCCCATTGTAGGTTCCGTGTTCACGTTTCTTCGGGATGGCTCAAATCGTCGTACTGTTGACATTTTAAATATTGAGTTCTGCTCATACCGGGACTGGAGGGCGTGAACGATAGCAAAACATGTTCACTACCATTCATGAACAGTCTGAATCAAAGCTAGACTGCGATATTTCTTTTGTATTTATCGTGTTCGGCGATTTCCAAATTTCTCATTTCATACTCTTTTCATAGTTCTGTCACACTGGTATACCACGCCGGAGACACATTATATGGCTACTAGCACCATTTTTATGAAGTCTTTGGTGTACGTGTGTAATGTCCCTTCAAACAAGGAACTCACGACCTCCCACATGCGAGGCATTTAAGGAATTTGAAGTCTGTGTTAATGACCTATTGGAAATCAAATATTTATTTGTTTAAACACCATGACTGTTCACAACATAAATGTAAATTCATTCATTTGTAAAAGTTCTCTGAAGTAATTATTTTTCCTTTTGTTTTGTAAACACTATCACTGTGTGCTTTAAATCTTTTCTTAAGCAAAACACAAACACGTGTTGATAACAGTATCTTTGAAGCTATACTTATATATCAATGCATATAATAACAATAACTAAATATACATACACTCTCACTAAAAAAGAAGAAATTATACAACGCCGCGCAGTCAGATGGGTAAACAACAACTGTTCACCATATCACAGTGTAACAGATATGCAAACAAATCTTGGCTGGAGAACACTTAAAGACAGAAGAACTGACTATAAAATATTCCATCACCAGGTTGAAATTCCAATGCCTCCTTATCTCCAACACCCTATCAGAATGACCAGACACATGCACCCGAATTCTCTCATACAAATTCATACAAATGCAAACTTCTACACATTTTCTCTTTTTCCTCACACAGTCACACTATGGAATTCGCTTCCTCGTAGTATTGCTGTCCTGCCAAACATAGATCTGTTTAGGCAGTCAGTCAGCCAGTTGATTCACCATTGAGATCCGGAAGTTGTTGTTTTTAAACTCTTTTTTATTTCTTCTATTAACACTCCTTTACTTCACGTTTTCACTTAGATAGTCTTATCTATCTACTTTAAACTTTCTCACTATTCTCACCGACAAAAGCACTTTTTCCTGCTTAAAATACCCGCGAGGGGCGTATAACAGTATATACAGATAGATAGATAGAAATAGAATTAATTTGTCATCCCAATTAAACGGGACAATGTAACTAAAGAAATCCCCGCCGTGCTATATATATAACAAACTAGACCGCATTAATAGGCAATATAAACACAACACGAAGATGATCATGTACATATGAATAACAAAAACAAAAGTTTAGAAAGCCAAAAGGCAAGTACTCATTGACTTGGCAGAAGCCATAGCAACCCGAGAATAAACCGTTAAGGAGACGACAAGATAAGATTTAAGTCAAACAATAAAACGCTACCTTGCTGTTCAGGATTTAGATGGACGTTATCATACGGTTCACAATCTGTCGGGTCATCACACAATTAAAGAGAAAAGCATAGAGGCAAACTGTAAATGGGTCACTACTAAATCTGCAGCACACACACACACACACACACACACACACACAGGCATGCACGCACGCACGCACGCACGCAAGCACGCATACATACATACATACATGCATACGTACACATGTGTATATCACAGATGACATCATGCTGAACTCAACTTTGATATACAAGGCACCCGACTGATATAATCACCAAATACTTTTGTAAACTAGAACTCAGGTAATGCAAGGTCGATTTTCACGTGGAATCGATCGGCACATCTTGACATCATAGGCAAGCATCCTGTAAAGTTTCGAAACAATCGGTTAAAAAACTGTAGAAGGAGATAGACACCCACACTATTTTATCGTAAAACTTGACAAAAAAGGTGCCGTAACTCCGGTGATACAAGGTCGATTTTCACGTCGAATCGATTGGCACATATGGACATCATATGTATGCAACCTGTAAAGTTTCAAAATACTCGGCTGAAAACTGATGTAGGAGGTAGATACAAAATCTGTTCGGGACGGACGGACATGGCAAACGCTATATTCTCGCTCGTCATTCGTAGTTGGGGCATACTTACCAAATGTTTTAGTGAATAACTCCTACAAATCATTCCATATATATTTTCAATTTGATGAAAGTGTAATATGTAAAATCGTTAAATAATCTGAAACAAAGTTCTCGCTAAGAGTTTCTAAAATAAAAAGTTCCACTCGTTTCATATTTGATATGAAACGAATATTCATATATCAATAAGTATGTATCAATGTTGAGGACACCTTTTAAAGCTAAAGTTGGACTGTACTTTAAAAATATCAATTAACAGCAAGCATTCTTTAATTTATTAATTAATCATACATTGTGCGGCGGGTGTACTGTTGCCGCGAAAATTAAACAAGTTAGAAATTACAGAAACAGACTTGAGGATCCTGTCACTTAAGTGTTTTGACAGACTTCAATTAGTGTCAAAACGTATGTTAACATCCACCACAACCGTCTATTATCCTGGATTAAAAGCTCCTTCATTCAGCATTCATACACAAAACTAGCTAAATATTTTCAGCCATTATCACACATTTAAACATTCGATTTATTCGCTTTCATTTGAATTTACATGCACCCAGCTACCGCCTGTAAAATGGTTTGCGGATCGAAAACGGCACCATTTTCTGCGGTAAGGAGTCCATAAAGGGGAGGAGAGATATTAAATTTCCACCTTAACGTATTGAAAATGTGGCTTTTGTATCGCTGTAAAAGGGTTAGAAATGACACCACAGTATTGGATATATACAACAGGACGTGACACCCAGTACCAAGTTAAATTCTAGTTACACAATTACACTCGGATTAAGAATAACAAAACGCATAAAATTGCTCTGAATGGCACTGCATTTCATATAATTTCAGTTTTTTTTAAAGTGACATTGTAAATATATGGATCTAGATCTAATATTAGTTCGTATAAATTGCAAATCTGAGTATCTTTTTGTCACGGTGTTTGTTCGAGATTGGTCGATATATTATGACACGCGTTATTCAGTTTTTTTTTAAATAAAAAAAAACCTATTGACGAAACTGTAAAACTCAGCTTATTGATTTAAAACAATTTGCATTGCGGAAATTGGAAAAACACGATACACATTGAAAACTTGAAAACATAAATTCATATATATGGCGGCTCTTTAATGAGTTCCCATTCCAAATAAAGTTTATGACACGAGGTATGAATTATTTGAACTCAATTTTAACGTGCCGTTGGGCTATTTAAAATTCAAAACAATTCATAGCGAGTTTCATAAATCTTATGTGGGGACGAATTTAAGATCCTTGTATCATATGACATTACAGTTAAATGTGTAACAACTAAGATGGATATAAAACTGCCACTGCGTCAGATGACGTCAGACAAACTTTAGCGCCAAAAATCCATTCTCGCCCTCGATCGATACTAGTATCATCTCTCGTGTTCGGCGCTTGGAATTATGGAGGGGGTGGGGGGGTGGGGGGGGGGGGGGGGAGATGGTTGGGATGGGGGTGGGGTGGGGGAAGGGGGAGGGACTTTTGGAAATGACGTCAGTATTCCAAAAGTCCAAAATCGTGTCATTGCATTTAGCGCCGAAAACGTCATGTGACATCATAATGGCATGTCATTAATAGCGTTGGCTATCACACGAGTAACTGTTTTATCTCTTAAAAACCGGCATTTTACGCGGACTTTTAAAAGCTTGTTTCTGTCATTGTTATTATTTATTATGAGTTGTTGGTAACTAATAAGTCCCGATGAATTTATAATGGATATAAATACAATTATTGTATGCTTAGCAGTGAAATAGTGCATTTTAGCAACGAAATAAAAGTGATATTTCATGCGTGTGAAATACAGTTTTATTTTTTCACTGACGGACGAATTTCTTTTTTCAATATCATTTTTTTTTTAATTTGTTTAAAAAATAACTGTTTAATATATATCATTCGACTCTAAATGGTCTAACTAAGAAAATGAGCTATAGTTTTTAAAACTGGTCAAGTATTTCAGAATTGTTGTCATTTACTACGATGGCCCATTTGGCTCACATTTACTTCATTTCTATTTCTTGACTTCCGCATTCCGCATTCCGAATTCCGCATTCCGCGTTTCGTAGTAATGTTTGCCAACGCTATATATCACTAATCCAGGATGGTGTGGAACACTAGCGGATCCAGAGGGAAGCCCGTGGGGCAGGACTGACTGAGATTTTCAAAATTATATAATATATTATATTAACCCCCCACACCACCACCAAACCCCACACCCGTGAAAAATCGCAAATGTTTGGTTTTTATTGTTAAAACATTTGGTCTAGGTTAGACTCTCCCCACGCCTCGAGGTAAAATCCTGGATCCGCGTATGTGGATCCTGGGATCACATCTATCAAACTACAGTTAAAAAATGTTTTACTTTTTTAATTATGTTATTTTTAACTTTCGTATATATATATTAAAGCTTATTCGCACCACTTAGATTTTAAGAGAAGGTAATGGCTTCGCCTCAGAGAGAATGAAAAAAAACAACGCAAAAAATAACGTTTTTTTTCGTATTGGCACTGATAATAAATAAGAGTATTTTGAAAATCTTATATTTTATATTGAAGTTTATGGTATGAGTATATATAAAGGAAAGTAGTGTACATTTATAGGGTATAATGGTATATACGTGTATGGTGTATTTATACAAAGGATACACGGATACTCAGGTTATAGGCAATTTAACTTAATGCTATGGGGTTTATATAAAAATACAACAATCGTGGTCACTAATTATATTACATGATTATTAAATAAAAATGCGAGAAGTAATTGCATCTTTAACGGTAACACTGAGATTTCACAACACACAAACATACATGTGCACGCATAAATTATTATTATTATTATTATCTTACTACCAACTTCTAAATGCGGAATTCGGAATGCGGAATTCGGAATGCGGAATGCGGAATTCAGAAGTTAAGAAATATTATATTGTTATGTGTGTGAGTGGTGTATATCACTAGCGGATCCAGAGGGAAGCCCATGCGGAGGGCCGGCCGGACTGAGATTTTATAAATTAAGGTATGTAAAGGTTGGACCCCCTCCGGACTTCCCCTAGATACACCATCCTGAAAAAAATTCGTACAAACGTGTTTGTTGTTTTGTTATTGTGAAAACTTGTACAACCCCTCAACACACATACAAACACGTGCACGCATACATTATTATTTATTATCACTATTATTATTATTAATAGTAGTAGTAGTAGTAGAATTAGTAGTAGTAGCATTATTATTATTAGTAGTAGTAGTAGAATTAGTAGTAGCAGTAGTAGTAGTAGTAGTAGTAGATCTAGTAGTAGTAGTAGCATTATTATTAGTATTATTAGTAGTAGTAGAAGTAGTAGTAGTAGTAGTAGTAGTAGTAGTAGAAATAGCAGTAGTAGTAGTAGTAGTGCTAGTTGTATACTCGTAGAATTATCAGTATTATTCTCTTACTCATACTACTTACTTACTACTTACTTCTAAATGCGGAATTCGGAATGCGGAATTCGGATTGCGGAATGCAAAATAGAAGTGAAGTAAATGTGAGCCGAATGGGCCATCGTAATTTACAGTGAAATATGACATTCGATTGGAAAAAAACTTAACTAAGAAAATGAGTCGTAGATTATTGAATTCGGTTAAGTAGTTTAGAAGATATGGGGAGTTTTAAACAGCAATTTTATCATACTAAGCCAATATTTATTTATTTTTCTGCATACTGCAGTACACTTTGATTTTAAAGCATAAAAAAATAAAAAGAAATTTGTTGTTCCGTCGCGAATAACAGATTTTATTTCATCTCGAAGTGATCAAACTTCAATATAAAGTTTTCACGCTTCTCGATGAAATAAAATCTGTTATTCACTCCAAAACAACAAATATCCTCTATGCAGTTTCAGTTAACACAATGTTTGTAGATCTAGTGTTACAGATTTCCTGTTATGCCCACTCAGTCAAAAGTTGTATTACACATTTGTACATATGCCTACAATAGAGTATGCAATGGGTGTTGGAAAGATCAGTGGGGGAAAAACGACCGCTGGGTGTTGTTTAAATCAGGTTCTAGGGTGAACCAACCCTCATTCTTACCCTTTTGTCATCACAGTCCAACGCAACAATGTAAATAAAGAAATCCACACCAGGCTATATCATCTAATAAACTAGACAGCATTAATTAAGAAATAAAATATTTCCAGCGAATTTATATTGTGCAATATCAATACATGGTAAGCACGATTTGAATACTATCGATACCACGGGCCGTACAAGCCCCAAACACAACTGGTGTTGGTCTCGCACAATATAAACTCGCTGAAATATTTTATTTCTTCTCTAACATTGATATTTACGTATACCTTTTTTCAACACATTCTTATCACAACTTTCTTTGAATGCCCATCTCTCAACATCAAACAAAGAAGAAATATGCAGCTTCATGAAGTGTTTGATAGTTTAAATGTGCTGTTAACATAGAGTTGCTTTAAATAATATGACAGTTTAAAGAACTAACATAGATTATTAAGATACCCATGGTTGATTGGTTAATGAAGAGCTACTCAAATTCCTATCAATATCTCTGACGTCACGTCCTTCAAACATTAGGACGTGATTTTACGTCAGAAAACATGTAAAACAATTTTAAGCAACGGTACTTTTAAACAACGCATTTCAGTTGTCGATTCTTACGGATGGCGGGAGGTGAAAAGTATTGGTTCTACCCAGGAAAAGTGGGTGATCTGCCTCCACCACAAAATATCGACCGTCATATATAACCTTACATGTGTTGAAAAGGACGTAAAACACCATACAAACAAACAAACAAAATCAATTGTTAAAACAGGAAGTTGCATATGTTGTTCGTTTGACATTGAGGGATGGGCATTCAACGTAAGTTTTGAGAATTTGTTCGTATTATTGTCAATCTCTCGAAAAGTGTATTAAATTTATAAAAATCCATGTCAGGCAAGAAATAAAATATGTCCAGCGAGTTTATATTGTACGAGATTAAATCCTGGTTTTGTACTAGAAACGCCTCGAAACGACGGGCCTATGGCCCTTGGTATCGACAACCATTAAATCCTGCCCTCCACACACCCAACCACGAATGGATCTTGGACAACATTATATACTGGAAATATTTATATCTTCATTTTATATCTCCTCGATCACCAATCTGCATTGAGCAACTTAATGAAAGCCAATATTAGTTTAACGCAACGATGATCATTTATATATGAATAAAAAAGCTTAGAAAGTTACAAAGCAAGTACTAGTAACTTGACAAAAGCCAGAGCAACAAGAGAATAAAACATAAAGGGCGCGACAAGGCAAGATTGAAGACAACCATCAAACCTTACCATCTATTAAGATTTAAGTAGACGTCATCATAGGGGTCCATAATCTCGCACAGCAAAGAGGAATGCATAGGACGAACTGCAAAACGATACGGTCATAACCTCTGTTGTTAACTTTCTAACAAGTATAATAAAGGCTGTATGACAGTGATCATGGCCAAGTTGTTACGAAGTTTGTAAATCACGTGACCATAGACGTCAGTTTGTGATAGTCTTTGTCGAAGAATAGTTACTTTTATTATTTAAAAATAGATCAGGATTACGATTTTAAAAGCTTGCAAAGGTTTTTCGAAGATGGTGGTAACGGTATCCCTAATGGAGCAGCTTTTTATTTATACAAATGTTACGAATAAATATTCAAGTCCTAAACTCGACTACAAGCTCTAGAACAACGTATTAGTTGAGAAACACGAACTCCACAAGAAGCTACTCATGGAATATCCCCATCTAAGTTTGGATATTTAACAATGTCAGAATTGAAGTCCCCTCTCTTGTCATAGATTTTGCTTATTTTTGCTCCATTTTCAATAGAGAAATGTAGATCGAAATGCAAAGCGACAGTATCAGAAATATAAGCTTTGTTGAGTTGAAGTTCTTTAAGATATATAGCAATAACCATAGTAGAAAAAATGGTTGTCAAGGTATAATATACCATCCATATGACGAGAGGTGTCATTAAAGAGTTCGATGACAGCTGCCTGAGTATCTTGTGAAATAATCAACATGAAATCTCTTACATAGCAATGCAATGACAAATCTGCGGCAAGAGGTGCACAGTTCGTACCCACAGTTCCATAATTTGGAAAATATGTTCTAATAGGAAAATAAGTGCTTAACAAACATAGTGTAACTTCCTAAACAGCCGTTAGTAGAAAACGCTTTTTAATAAAAACAATAAGCTTGTCTTTAATAAGGTTGTGTGGTAAGGTTGTATATAGTGCGAACAAGTCATAAGTAATTTAAGCGATAATTAAAACAAACAACACTTATAATGATAATAGAAGCAAAGCATGGGACACAACAAACATAATAGGGTTGACCAAAGGGTAACGCCGTGGAATGGTCAGTGGCAAACATACCGTTGGGGGTTCAAACCAGATTCTATGGTGCTGTCATACAATCCCTGTGTGGGTGACAATACCACCTATTGAACGTTTAACGGTCGCCACACGGCACAGACAACACCTTTGTGAAAATGAACGAAGGTAACATTTACAAAACAGAGTCAACCAAAAACGCTAAAGCAAAGCAGTGAGATTATCAATATTATTTCACAAAGCAAATTATATATTTCACCGTAAAGCATAACATAATGATGATGATGATGATTATTATGATTATTATTATTATTATTATTATTATTATTATTATTATTATAATTAGTAGTAGTAGTAGTAGTAGTAGTAGTAGTAGTAGTATCAGTACAATTTATAATTATTATAATAATGCTATTACAAGCAGAGAGGAAGAGCAGCAGTGGAACAGTGTCTGATCACTGACATGTAGCAGCATCGGTAAACAAAATAGTTGACTGCATGATGCAATGCTTGAATATTCAACAAATTAGTGCCGGGAAATTCTAACCTGCAATTAAAATATCTACCAAATCCTGCCCTAAAACTAAAACAGAATAATCAAAAATTGAGAAAAACACCTGTGTCAATCAAGCCAAGTTATATCATGCTATCAAAACGCTATACTCTATTTAATTCTTGACATTACACATAAATAAACATACATTTATTTAAAAAAAAAAATGCATTTTTTTAAATACTAAATGAAAAAAAGAAACGCAACTCGGGAATTTCCTCTATATAATGTACAAATACTGCACACTTAGTTCCATGTACTTAGTTCCATGTAATATTCCAGAGAATTTTAAGAAAAGGGTTGCAGCTAGTTGAAGAAAGGACTTAACTGTGCTGCTGTAGACCTTTTAAAAACTTCCGCTTTGAAAATCTGAACGATTTCAGTCAACTAAAATGGTTTACAACCGAAGATGTGTTTGCATTTGGTCTGAATGGTGTTTTACGCCATTTTAGCACATGCTAGGCCATATATGACGGTCTATTTTTTGTTGTAGAGGCAGACCATTGAATATTTCCTGGGTAGAAACAGTACTAAATACCTAGAATCGACCTTAGAGGCCTTAGAACGATCAGTCGCAGAAAGGTCGCCAACCAGTTTCAAGGGTGCACCACACCTCATTTTTACCCTATATATTGTCATTCCACTTTTATTTTTTGACGCACGAGAATTGTCATCATTTGCAACAACCATAAAAAACAGCACCAGAAAAAGATTTGTATTTTAAATAATAGTAACATCCAACGGCATTAATAAACGCGTCATACGACATAGGACTTACAGCGGCTAGATCAAAGAGCAATAAAAAGAAGAATGTCTTAAAATGTCTCTGTCCCCGAGGATCTAATTATATAAATATGATAACTGAATGGCCGAACGTTGTCACTTCAATTCTATGTATGCATTGTACAAATAATCAGATAATATCCGCCGGCCTAACGAGCAATTTCTTTCCGACTATCAAATGGCGATCGAAAACTACGTTAGACGTTAATGAATAATTTTGAATATCTTGAAGCAGGCTTATATTTCAAGACTGACCTCTCAATTTTAAGATGTTTTGGGACATACACTGTATACGATTACAAGATGTCTTCTGCAATGTCTATATAGAACATAAGTCGAATACAGTAATACTAGTTTTCAAACTTTGACCACGTGGACATTGCTGTTAATTTATTTTTGTAATTGTATTCATTGAGATGGGTTTTAATCGAACAAATCGTGTTTAAATTCATAAAACATATTACCAGTCCTATAATTGCATATCAACAACAACATTACCAGTTTAAACTGCGTTATACTTTGACAACAAATTGATAACAAGCTTTTGAATATCAATATTTTAGCAAATTGTAATCCTGTTAATAATATTCATCGTCAGAAGGTTTAGAAACAGTATATTTAATACTATTTACAACCTTTCAGTCATATCATCGTCAGTAGGTTTAGAAACAGTCTATTTCGATACAATTTACAACCTTTCAGTCATATCATCGTCAGTAGGTTTAGAAACAGTCTATTTTAATACAATTTACAACCTTTCAGTCATATCATCGTCAGTAGGTTTAGAAACAGTCTATTTTAATACAATTTACAACCTTTCAGTCATATCATCGTCAGTAGGTTTAGAAACAGTCTATTTTAATACTATTTACAACCTTTCAGTCATATCATCGTCAGTAGGTTTAGAAACAGTCTATTTTAATACAATTTACAACCTTTCAGTCATATCATCGTCAGTAGGTTTAGAAACAGTCTATTTTAATACAATTTACAACCTTTCAGTCATATCATCGTCAGTAGGTTTAGAAACAGTCTATTTTAATACAATTTACAACCTTTCAGTCATATCATCGTCAGTAGGTTTAGAAACAGTCTATTTTAATACAATTTACAACCTTTCAGTCATATCATCGTCAGTAGGTTTAGAAACAGTCTATTTTAATACAATTTACAACCTTTCAGTCATATCATCGTCAGTAGGTTTAGAAACAGTCTATTTTAATACAATTTACAACCTTTCAGTCATATTATCGTCAGTAGGTTTAGAAACAGTCTATTGTAATACAATTTACAACCTTTCAGTCATATCATCGTCAGTAGGTTTAGAAACAGTCTATTGTAATACAATTTACAACCTTTCAGTCATATCATCGTCAGTAGGTTTAGAAACAGTCTATTTTAATACAATTTACAACCTTTCAGTCATATCATCGTCAGTAGGTTAAGAAATATTCTTTTTTAATATAATTTACAACCTTTCAGTCATATCATCGTCAGTAGGTTTAGAAACAGTCTATTGTAATACAATTTACAACCTTTCAGTCATATCATCGTCAGTAGGTTAAGAAACAGTCTATTGTAATACAATTTACAACCTTTCAGTCATATCATCGTCAGTAGGTTTAGAAACAGTCTATTTTAATATAATTTACAACCTTTCAGTCATATCATCGTCAGTAGGTTTAGAAACAGTCTATTGTAATACAATTTACAACCTTTCAGTCATATCATCGTCAGTAGGTTTAGAAACAGTCTATTGTAATACAATTTACAACCTTTCAGTCATATCGTCGTCAGTAGGTTTAGAAACAGTCTATTTCAATACTATTTACAACCTTTCAGTCATATCGTCGTCAGTAGGTTTAGAAACAGTCTATTTTAATACTATTTACAACCTTTCAGTCATATCGTCGTCAGTAGGTTTAGAAACAGTCTATTTTAATACAATTTACAACCTTTCAGTCATATCGTCGTCAGTAGGTTTAGAAACAGTCTATTTTAATACTATTTACAACCTTTCAGTCATATCGTCGTCAGTAGGTTTAGAAACAGTCTATTTTAATACAATTTACAACCTTTCAGTCATATCGTCGTCAGTAGGTTTAGAAACAGTCTACTTTTATACTATTTACAACCTTTCAGTCATATCGTCGTCAGTAGGTTTAGAAACAGTCTATTTTAATACAATTTACAACCTTTCAGTCATATCGTCGTCAGTAGGTTTAGAAACAGTCTATTTTAATACAATTTACAACCTTTCAGTCATATCGTCGTCAGTAGGTTTAGAAACAGTCTATTTTAATACAATTTACAACCTTTCAGTCATATCGTCGTCAGTAGGTTTAGAAACAGTCTATTTTAATACAATTTACAACCTTTCAGTCATATCATCGTCAGTAGGTTTAGAAACAGTCTATTTTAATACAATTTACAACCTTTCAGTCATATCATCGTCAGTAGGTTTAGAAACAGTCTATTTTAATATAATTTACAACCTTTCAGTCATATCATCGTCAGTAGGTTTAGAAACAGTCTATTTTAATACAATTTACAACCTTTCAGTCATATCATCGTCAGTAGGTTTAGAAACAGTCTATTGTAATACTATTTACAACCTTTCAGTCATATCGTCGTCAGTAGGTTTAGAAACAGTCTATTGTAATATAATTTACAACCTTTCAGTCATATCATCGTCAGTAGGTTTAGAAACAGTCTATTGTAATATAATTTACAACCTTTCAGTCATATCATCGTCAGTAGGTTTAGAAACAGTCTATTGTAATACTATTTACAACCTTTCAGTCATATCGTCGTCAGTAGGTTTAGAAACAGTCTATTGTAATATAATTTACAACCTTTCAGTCATATCATCGTCAGTAGGTTTAGAAACAGTCTATTTTAATACAATTTACAACCTTTCAGTCATATCATCGTCAGTAGGTTTAGAAACAGTCTATTGTAATACTATTTACAACCTTTCAGTCATATCGTCGTCAGTAGGTTTAGAAACAGTCTATTGTAATATAATTTACAACCTTTCAGTCATATCATCGTCAGTAGGTTTAGAAACAGTCTATTTTTAAATACAATTTACAACCTTTCAGTCATATCATCGTCAGTAGGTTTAGAAACAGTCTATTTTAATACTATTTACAACCTTTCAGTCATATCGTCGTCAGTAGGTTTAGAAACAGTCTATTTTAATACAATTTACAAACTTTCAGTCGTCAGTAGGTTTAGAAACAGTCTATTTTAATACAATTTACAACCTTTCAGTCATATCATCGTCAGTAGGTTTAGAAACAGTCTATTTTAATACTATTTACAACCTTTCAGTCATATCATCGTCAGTAGGTTTAGAAACAGTCTATTTTAATACAATTTACAACCTTTCAGTCATATCATCGTCAGTAGGTTTAGAAACAGTCTATTTTAATACAATTTACAACCTTTCAGTCATATCATCGTCAGTAGGTATAGAAACAGTCTATTTTAATACAATTTACAACCTTTCAGTCATATCATCGTCAGTAGGTTTAGAAACAGTCTATTTTAATACAATTTACAACCTTTCAGTCATATCATCGTCAGTAGGTTTAGAAACAGTCTATTTTAATACAATTTACAACCTTTCAGTCATATCATCGTCAGTAGGTTTAGAAACAGTCTATTTTAATACAATTTACAACCTTTCAGTCATATCATCGTCAGTAGGTTTAGAAACAGTCTATTTTAATACAATTTACAACCTTTCAGTCATATCATCGTCAGTAGGTTTAGAAACAGTCTATTTTAATACAATTTACAACCTTTCAGTCATATTATCGTCAGTAGGTTTAGAAACAGTCTATTGTAATACAATTTACAACCTTTCAGTCATATCATCGTCAGTAGGTTTAGAAACAGTCTATTGTAATACAATTTACAACCTTTCAGTCATATCATCGTCAGTAGGTTTAGAAACAGTCTATTTTAATACAATTTACAACCTTTCAGTCATATCATCGTCAGTAGGTTTAGAAACAGTCTATTTTAATATAATTTACAACCTTTCAGTCATATCATCGTCAGTAGGTTTAGAAACAGTCTATTGTAATACAATTTACAACCTTTCAGTCATATCATCGTCAGTAGGTTAAGAAACAGTCTATTGTAATACAATTTACAACCTTTCAGTCATGTCATCGTCAGTAGGTTTAGAAACAGTCTATTTTAATATAATTTACAACCTTTCAGTCATATCATCGTCAGTAGGTTTAGAAACAGTCTATTGTAATACAATTTACAACCTTTCAGTCATATCATCGTCAGTAGGTTTAGAAACAGTCTATTGTAATACAATTTACAACCTTTCAGTCATATCATCGTCAGTAGGTTTAGAAACAGTCTATTTCAATACTATTTACAACCTTTCAGTCATATCGTCGTCAGTAGGTTTAGAAACAGTCTATTTTAATACTATTTACAACCTTTCAGTCATATCGTCGTCAGTAGGTTTAGAAACAGTCTATTTTAATACAATTTACAACCTTTCAGTCATATCATCGTCAGTAGGTTTAGAAACAGTCTATTTTAATACTATTTACAACCTTTCAGTCATATCGTCGTCAGTAGGTTTAGAAACAGTCTATTTTAATACAATTTACAACCTTTCAGTCATATCGTCGTCAGTAGGTTTAGAAACAGTCTATTTTAATATAATTTACAACCTTTCAGTCATATCGTCGTCAGTAGGTTTAGAAACAGTCTATTTTAATACAATTTACAACCTTTCAGTCATATCGTCGTCAGTAGGTTTAGAAACAGTCTATTTTAATACAATTTACAACCTTTCATTCATATCATCGTCAGTAGGTTTAGAAACAGTCTATTTTAATACAATTTACAACCTTTCAGTCATATCATCGTCAGTAGGTTTAGAAACAATCTATTTTAATACAATTTACAACCTTTCAGTCATATCATCGTCAGTAGGTTTAGAAACAGTCTATTTTAATACAATTTACAACCTTTCAGTCATATCATCGTCAGTAGGTTTAGAAACAGTCTATTTTAATACAATTTACAACCTTTCAGTCATATCATCGTCAGTAGGTTTAGAAACAGTCTATTGTAATATAATTTACAACCTTTCAGTCATATCATCGTCAGTAGGTTTAGAAACAGTCTATTGTAATACTATTTACAACCTTTCAGTCATATCGTCGTCAGTACGTTTAGAAACAGTCTATTGTAATATAATTTACAACCTTTCAGTCATATCATCGTCAGTAGGTTTAGAAACAGTCTATTGTAATATAATTTACAACCTTTCAGTCATATCATCGTCAGTAGGTTTAGAAACAGTCTATTGTAATACTATTTACAACCTTTCAGTCATATCATCGTCAGTAGGTTTAGAAACAGTCTATTTTAATACAATTTACAACCTTTCAGTCATATCGTCGTCAGTAGGTTTAGAAACAGTCTATTGTAATACTATTTACAACCTTTCAGTCATATCGTCGTCAGTAGGTTTAGAAACAGTCTATTGTAATATAATTTACAACCTTTCAGTCATATCATCGTCAGTAGGTTTAGAAACAGTCTATTTTAATACAATTTACAACCTTTCAGTCATATCATCGTCAGTAGGTTTAGAAACAGTCTATTTTAATACAATTTACAACCTTTCAGTCATATCATCGTCAGTAGGTTTAGAAACAGTCTATTTTAATACTATTTACAACCTTTCAGTCATATCGTGCCAACTTGTAGCAGTGAGCTCTATATTCAGCTTTGTGTTGTGGCCGCTCCGCAGTACGTCCGGCTGAGTCGCATGCCATGATCCCCAACCAGACTCATTATACTGACACCGGGCCGACCAGTCCTAGCACAACCATTTATACTAATGCAGAACGTTACGAAAGGGAGTTACTTGTACAATTGTTTATGAAGGCCTTGTTTTGGCACGGCCGGGGATTGAACAAACACTTATTCTCGCATGCAAGCCGGACACGCTACTACTACACCTCTTGGTGTGTATTGCACATGCTGACGTTCATGTTTACAGGTGTAGTTATTTACCCTTTTGCCGTTGGTATGCTAGTATTTGCAATGGTCATTTTGTTACTGATCGTGCACTTGTCTAAAGTCTTCCCCCGTTACTTAATTTAAATGCGTCTTGTTGTGACGTATATATTTATGTTATTTACCTTTTGTTGATGTGAAGTTGTGTTGTGTATTGCTTTTAAACAGTTATGTTGCTGTGTTGCCAGTCACGTAAATCGAAATATATGCTATTTTTACTGTGTATGCCCAGACTAAAGAAAGCCGTCAAACATATTGGCATTGCTTTCTCTAGGACAGAAACAACGTCGGCTTGAACATCGGCGTTTATGAGTTCTTTATGTTATGGCTAACCGTAGGCTGTCACTTTCTATCAAGCATGGCATAGATTAAATTGGTGACTGAAATCTAAATATACTTCGAGATGGGAGAACATGTTATGTGGTTACGGGGATATGCTCAATATCGATAATCCGCTCTTTGCGCAATGGTCACCAATATGTATACACCAGAGATCACGTTGAATAAAGCCAACAGTTTCGATATAATAGCAGCATTCCTCGGTCTTTATCATTCGATTTCAAATAATTACATACATACTAAAATGTATGGTAAGAGAGATGACTTAAATGTTGACCTTTTCAAATTTTCAATTGTATATCTCCAAAGGGCATGTAACGATGTTCAGACTCTCAATGCTCGAAATCAAGTTTTTACAAGTAAACTTCTTCAGCAAGGTTTCCGTTATCAAAAACTACGTAGATCTTTATCAAATTTCTAACAGCGCATCGAAAACCTACTGGAAAAGTATAACACTAACCTACAATTATTTCTGCGTTTAGGAATATCACAGCTTTTATTTGTTGGAGATGGGATCTATATATAACCTTTTGAAATAAAAGGGGACTGGCGGGTTTCCTGACCACTTTACAAAAATAATCGGGAAATTCGTCAGAAAAGGATATACGGTTTGACTGGCCCTTCTACAGTCAATCACTACGCGTCACTTTTCTCTTGTGCGATGACTGAGCAACCTCGCGGGACTCCATGAGTGTACTTTTCGAACTTTCTTCCCTCAGGTTTTCTGGTCTTACCTTAGATTGTTTTTTTCTATTTGGTTGCAGTTGCGGTGATTGTTCAGTACACTTCTGGATACACCCTAAAGTGTTTCTAATAATGTATTTTTAAATATATTTACAACAACAGTAAAATGTTTAGGATTATTGTCTCCCTTGATATTCTAGGTTACTACATGTACATTGAAACGTCGGCCCCGAGACGTAACGGTGACAAGGCTCGACTCGTGAGCCAAGTTTACCCGCCGACAAAGTGTATCGTTTCCTAATTTATCTGGGTACTGACATTATTGTTAGAGATTTTCTTTTGACGGGATGGACTTTTTACAAGTCTTGTCAATATGGGCGCTTAACACATGATAATAGCGAGGTTGTGTACATATCAAATCGATTTAAGCTAACTAGTAGGCCATTACTGACCGTTCCAAGTAAGTAACCCAGTCTTCACCACGTGTTGTGGTGTGCATTGTCATATTCATTATATATTTGATTTGCTCATCTGATTTAGTCTGTGGTACAGTGCGGACCTAAGATGCCATTTTAATGGGGTTCCTGTGCCATAGTAACATTTTGAAACAACAGTAGATGTAAAGTCGAACAGGAAATGTAGCATTCAAGGACCACAGTCAACCAAAAACACAAAAAATAATTACAAAGAGAAATAAGAGGCAATATATGACATAAAAAACATAAAAGGGTTGACAATAGGGCTACCGCCTTGGAACGGTCATTGGCAAAAAAGGCCGCTATGGATTTAAAACAGGTTCTACTTCGCTACCAAGGTTTTGCGTTTCGTTCATTTCATTACCAATGGACACCGTTTCAGTATTGCTCCTCAACTTCCTTGTCATACAAGTCTGAAACACGTGTGGTTTCCGTCTGTTGCGGATGTGATTGCCGATGCAGTTGTAGATGCTATTACTTTACTTTAGTGAGTCTGCGTTTGTTTTCTATAATTCAAATCATCCATATAAGCGTTCTTATGATGGGCGTTGACCAAATCGTTGGACACTTTACGATAGTTATTCAGAACAATAGACTGCCACATGTGAATGTCACCAAAATATCACACAAACTCACACAATGCCTACATCCAATGAATGTTAAATTGTATGGTGTTTGTAAAGCAAATAATGACACAAACTTACATGATATATTTAGTCCCAGGCAAGTCCGACATAATTTATCATAGGATTTGTTTTGATTCTTGGATAGCCTAATAAACTGACTGAACATTTGATGTTTTAAAAACTGAACAATCTAAACGAATCCAGGAATTAAACAAAGTCTCAAATATACTGAAGTAGTTCAATCATCCAGAATTTCTGCGATCTACTTTTTAGAAAAGCAAAGTAAAACAAACGTCAATGATTCAATTTATTTGTCCTGATTGTTTAAGATTAAACAATATTGAACACATAGCAATCGCAAGACATTCCCCGTCAGAGTGCATTTTGTTCAGATACGTATGTTATCAGCATTGCTTGTTTGACCTATTAAGGTAAAAAAAATGAAGTCAGTTTTGCCGAGGAAAATGGCCTTCCATCTGTGTTTACAAAACAGTACATAGGAATGAATTATTGACATTCACACTATTTATTTTATGTTATTTATTAAACGCGTTTGAAAGGAAATTGTTCGCACATAAACGTGACAACATACCTT
Organism: Cyrtodaria siliqua; assembly: GCA_037043455.1. Lineage (NCBI taxonomy): Eukaryota > Metazoa > Mollusca > Bivalvia > Adapedonta > Hiatellidae > Cyrtodaria > Cyrtodaria siliqua. The sequence continues at coordinate 54,108 of JAWPHD010013304.1, forward strand.
TTTTACCCTCATCGGATACTCATCAACCATTACTCCAGCATCATTAGAGCGTTTGGTAGGCGTGTTTATGTTATGTATGTTTCATACTGTTAATACTGGCACTTTTTTGACATGCCTTTTTCGGTGATTACTGTTTCCAAAGCGCGCTTTGAATGGTTTAGAACTAGGAATATTTTTTATATAAAATAAGTTTGAAGGAAGAGTTTAGTACTGTATCCTCTTATGTGCAGCTCTATTAAAAGTGTGAAGAAAAATTAATAAGACTAAAACTAGAGTAACGTTTTTGGACGGTGCCGACACCCGTCCTAAGTAATGGGAATTCTGGCGCACAACGAATTTCTACTAGAAACCAAAGAGCACCATATTACAGCGCGATAAAAGTAGTACCATTTGCAAGGCTGTACATGGGCAAAATATCAAAATATTGCTAAATATGTAAGCGTTGGTAAACATTAAGTGATTTTAACTTAAATTTAAGTGATACGCTGTTTTTGAAGGGATTTGATCCTGTGCAAATTAATGCGCACATGTCTTAAAACGTAAACCAGCGTCTACATGAGGCTGTTGGTAAAAGCCGTACCGTACCGTACATTCCGAAATTAATAACATTACATAACGTATTCGAAATTAATAGCATTACATAACGTAACAATTCAAATTGGTAATTTAAAGGTGTGACAAACACTTAGGCAGATTTCAATGATGCACTTTCTCTGACATGTTCATTTTACAATTATTCCCCTTTGACACTTATAAAATTCAAACATTCCTACATAACTTCACTTTTTATCCCCCGCCGATTAGGGGGAGGCATATAGCATGGTCGTTGTCCGTCTGTCCTTCCGTCCGTCAGTCAGTCCGTCCGGTCCCATAACTTTGGTAATGCCTCATCCGATATCAATAATATGTTACACAAATGTTCACCACCTTCCTGTTCGACTTTTAAACTTGTTTTTACATAAACTCGTCGTTTTCGGAATTTGATTTTGAGCAATACTTTCTGAGTGGCACCGTCCATCAGCACTTTCAGTGCTTTGATTTAAACTAGTATCACCTCGAGTGGACATGCCATTTGTAGGACCTCATGAGAGACTTCAGCCTCGAGTGTGATGTTGGAGAACTTAACTGGTAATGATTTTGTTATTATAAATAAATACCTTCGTAAGCATGGTAAGAATCATTATTAAATATTATAATACATTCGATTTTTGAAATGACAATTATTCTGAATATGTAATAAGTCCGTGTCCTTGTTAGACGCAATAGAGTAGATGTATTTGTATAAAATAAAAAAACGTTGTATGTAGTCGCCTATCTATGAAAAATCCTACGCTGCCTGGGAAGCAAGAGGTCCGTGGTTCAATCCCCGGTTGCAGCACGCCGATTTTTGAAATGACAATTATTCTGAATATTTAATAAGTTCGTGTCCTTGTTAGACGCAATAGAGTACTTATATAAAATAAAAACGGTGTATGTAGTCGCCTATCTGTGAAAAATCCAACGCTGGAATATAATGTCATAATTGTCATTCAAATGTCGAATGGTGCGGTGGTGTTATGGGGAAGCATACTTGCCCGTAAAGTTCAATTCCCGGCTGCGGCACGCCGATTTATGAAATGACAATTTTTCTGAATATTTAATAATTCCGTGTCCTAGTTAGACGCAATAGAGTAGAATATTGTATAATGCAATAGTTATACACAGGTATTCAACGTTGTTTTTGGTCTAATGGTCGAACATGAAATGTAGCACTCGTGTAGAAGATAGTAAAACAAAAACACGCACGCAAAACAAACAACAATTACAAGGAACAATAGAAGCAATGTACGCGATACCACAAACATAAAAGTGTTGACAATACTGGAACCATCTTGGAACGGTCAGAGGCGAAAATGTCTCACTTTTACCCTAGTGTTATTCCAATAAATCAGAACAGTGTAAAGAAAGAAATCCCCGCCAGGCACGAGAAAAAGTTCAATGTGTGCAATATCGTAGAATATTGCACACTTAGCTCAATGCAAACTAAACGGGACAATATGAAAGTGTATTGTCCCGTTTAGTTTGCATTGAGCTAAGTGTGCAATATTATAGGTTATTGAATTTGTATGGCTAAATATTACTTGGAACGAGTTCTTTTGGCAAAGGACGACGAGCTTGCGAGTCGTCCTGCGCCAAAACAACGAGTAATATTTAGCCATACAAATTTAATAACCTTTTTATTGTATACTTTCATATTGTTTTCGATCACTATTATTGTATGACTATTACTTTTCATTGTATTTGTGTTATTTTTATAGCTTTTGATGGAATTCCTATCTTGTCATTCAGTTTCATTTTGTGTGGATGATTATTTTGCGCGAAAACGACGTCGACGTCGGATGATGTCATTAAAAACATCAAGCGATTTCAATTATTTTATCAATTTCTGCCATAAAAGATTGAAAAAAAAAAAGTACTTTTTTTGTTGACACTGTAGGAAGGATTCCGTAATTTTTATTTGAAAGTAATTCCTTAGTTCTATTTCGCGGCTCTTAGCAAGCACTTGAAAAAGTTCCGGTGCAATATCAATGTGTGCAATATCGTAGATTATTCTATACCTAATTTATACATCCAATCGTAGACGCTCTTTCGAGTCATGTGACCGTACAATATATTTCCGTATCGGGACGCACGCGCGTACAAAATATCCCGTATTTTGTTCGTATTGTACGCTTCACAGGTTCCATGTTAAACCTATGATAAAGACCGAAACGCGTGAAAAGGTCCGAATAAAAATCAGAACCGACAGGCTTCTGTCATTACCTAACCATAAATTGTTGTCAAGTAATGAAAACCTATCTATTGCACATATTTTTATTTAATTTTCCTTTATAACAAAAAAAAAACACAAAAAACTAGCATAATATATCATTGTTTGAAACTGACCTTCGGTAGTATTTAATCACTGTTGACAACGGAGAAATGGGCATTCTTTCAAGCAAATAAAGCTTGAGAGTAAGCCATGTCGAACACAATATATAAAATACATAGACCTACATGCAATTGTGCTTTCGATGTTCATAGCGACTTGCTTGAAAGCATGAAACAAACGAAAGTTATATCCGAATTATAAATGATTGGTTAAAATAAAGGTATAGAATAAAAAGGTTACTTAACATGGTTCTGTACAATACGGGATATATTTGGACTCGTACACAGCTGGAAAAAATCATATTGGACTCGCCTAACGGCTCGTCCAATATGACTTTTCCAGCTGTGTACTCGTCCAAATATATCTCCGTATTGTACAGAACCATGTTAAATAACCTATAATTATTGTATACTTTCATATTGTCCCGTTTAGTTTGCATTGAGCTAAGAGTGCAATATTCTACGATATTGCACGCATTGATATTGCACGGGAACTTTTGCTCGTGCTTGCTAAGAGCCGCGAAATAGAAAGAAGGAACTACTTTCAAATAAAAATAACGGAATCCTTCCTATAGTGTCAACAAAAAAATACGTGTTGTTTTTTTCAACCTTTTATGGCAAAAATTGATAAAATAATTCAAATGGTCACTCACCCACTGTTTTTAACGTTATCGAATGGTAAACAAACTTCAGAAAATCGCTTGTTGTTTTTAATGACGTCATCCGACGTCGACGTCGTTTTCGCGCAAAATAATCATCCACACAAAATGAAACTGAATGGCAAGATAGGAATTCCATCAAAAGCTATAAAAATAACACAAATACAATGAAAAGTAATAGTCATACAATTAACATTGATCAAAAACAATATGAAAGTATACAATAAAAAGGTTATTGAATTTGTATGGCTAAATATTACTTGGAACTCGTTGTTTTGGCGCAGGACGACTCGCAAGCTCGTCGTCCTTTGCCAAAACAACTCGTTCCAAGTAATATTTAGCCATACAAATGCAATAACCTATAATAGTGCACACTTAGCTCAATGCAAACTAAACGGGACAATATGAAAGTATACAATAATCTACGATATTTGCACACATTGATATTGCACCGGAACTTTTTCTCGCGCTTGCTAAGAGCCCGCGAAATAGAAATAAGGAACTACTTTTCAACGTAATCCTGCCTATAGTGTCAACAAAAAAAACGACGTGTTTTTGTTCAACCTTTTGTGGCAGAAATTGATAAAATAATTGAAATGGTCATTCACCCACTATTTTAACGTTATCGAATGTCAAACAAACGTTAGAAAATCGCTTGACGTTTTTAATGACGTCATCCGACGTCGACGTCGTTTTCGCGCAAAAAAATCATCCACACAAAATGAAACTGAATGACATTATAGGATTTCCATCGAAAGCTATACAAATAACACAAACATAATGAAAAGAAATAGTCATACAATAATAGTGATCGAAAACAATATGAAAGTATACAATAAAAAGGTTATTGAATTTGTATGGCTAAATATTACTTGGAACTCGTTGCTTTGGCGCAGTACGACTCGCAAGCTCGTCGTCCTTTGCCAAAACAACTCGTTCTGAGTAATATTTAGCCATACAAATTCAATAACCTATAATACAATAATCTACCATATTGCACACATTGATATTGCACCGGAACTTTTTCTCGTGCAGAACATATATTTTATTTCGACTTAAGCATATACAGCTCATCGTCATACAAAATCATGGTTTCAATGCATGCATGTAAACAAATATAATGAAGTTGACAGAAACGGAATATTAGTTGAGTGAAGTGAGAGTGTTATTCTTGGATGTTGCCATTTACACAACATAACCTACTACAATGTCAAATACGTGCAGCCTATTGGTTATTTAATGCATCATCTCTTATTTTAAAGGCTTTCTTACAAAACATTGCTAGTTTTATCAGTAGTGTTTTTTTTATCTGTATTTAGAAGATTAGTGAACTTAAACATATTTGGGCGGTTTGTAAAATATGCTGGAATGTGGACTTCTCAAATCATGATAATAAGGGCAAATAAGAATGAAGTGATATTCATCTTCAGTATCATTTAAAGTATATAGTGAGCTTTTACTTTGGTTTATTTCAATATTTCTGTGTCGACCTGTTTCTATGGATAAGTTATGAGAAGCCAATCTGATTTTAGCGATCATATTTCTATATAACAAATTGTTTAGAATTTTAAGACAACTTGATCTTTCAAAACAGGATTTAAGTTCCCTGTATATGTATAATGATGAACAGAGTGTCATATCAGCGCGCCATTGTGTGACATATATGTCTCTTAGGCGAGTAAGTAGTAATGGATATGTGACACATATTAATCATAAATGCAAGGTTTTAATCAATAGCCGTGTTTAAACAAATATTGCACAAAAACAAAAAAGATACAAAAACCGAACAGGAAATGTAGCATTCACAGAACACAATCCACCAAAACACGCATTCACAACAATCAACAACTACATGGAAACACGCATTCACAACAATCAACAACTACATGGAAACACGCATTCACAACAATCAACAACTACATGGAAACACGGATTCGCAACAGCAACAACAACAAATACATGGAAACACGGATTCGCAAAAACAACAAAAACAACAACAACAAGTACATGGAAACACGGATTCGCAACAACAACAACAACAACAACAACAACAACAACAACAACAACAACAACAACAACTACATGGAAACACGCATTCACAACAACAACTACATGGAAACACGCATTCACAACAATCAACAACTACATGCAAACACATGTAGAGACATGTTACACCACAAACATAAAACGACTGATAACTGGAATAGTCGAGCAAAAATGCCGCTAGAGAGTTTAATCCAGGTTCAAAGCCTCAATCATACCCTATTGCCATCCAAATTAAACAATACAGAGTAAAAAAGCAACTTCCTTATTCCTCAGGCTTGGCACTGTAACAAACAAGGAAGCATTAAAATGTAATATAAGTAAACAGATGATAATGTATATATGAATACAAAACCCCTAAACAAACATAGAAAGCCGAAAAGTACTCAATAACTTGGCAGAGGCCAAAGCTACAAGACAGGTCGCGACAAGACAACATTTAAGACAAGCATTAACGTTATCCTCCTTTTCAGGATGCATAGCGTACACAATCTGCCGGGTCATCGCACAATCAAAGAGGAACGCGTAGTTGCAAACTGTAATTGGATGAACCACTACACATGCAGAGCGTTGACAACTCATAGGAGCATAACTTCTTCTGAACAGTTGTCTAACAAGCTTAAAGGGAATGTAGCGACCAAACCATCTGTATTATTGAGAGTTCTGAAATACTTTAATAAGGGTGAACGAATGATCAAAATCGGATAATAAACAAAGAAGATATGATTATTTGAAGTTTCTGTTGAAACGGATATGGGGGCGGCCATTTTGAGAGCTATGACATCACGGTTCTAAATGACCATATATGGAATATTTATAAATATGAAAATTTACTGATTTATAGGGAAAAAATGACAGCAACTGTATGAAAAATATGTAATACTTAATGGCAATAATGCTTGATATGACCAGTAAAAAATCGTCATTTGCAGTGATTTTCTTCGTTTTAAATGATATGTATCAATATTCCATATATGGTAATATGGAACTATGACAGCAACTGTATGAAAAATATGTAATACTTAATGGCAATAATGCTTGATATGACCAGTAAAAAATCGTCATTTGCAGTGATTTTCTTCGTTTTAAATGATATGTATCAATATTCCATATATGGTAATATGGAACTATGACGTCATAGTTCTAAAAATGGCGGCTCCCATATTCGTTTTAGAACAACCTTTAAATGGTCATATCTTTTTTGTTTATCATCCGATTTTGATCATTCTTTCACCTTTTCCCAAGTTTTTCATAACTCGCAATAACAGAGCTTGTTTGGCTGTGTCGCTACATTCCTTTAATAAAGATTGTATGAAAGTGATCATTACCAAGGATCGTACGAAGTTTGTAAATCACGTCACCATAGAAGTTAGGTTGCGATAGTCTTTATCGCAGAATAGTTCTTCAATTATTTGTTATATTTTAAAGGATATCAGGGTTACGATAATACAATTTTGAAAAGGTTGAATTCGACGTCTGTGGTAACGGTGGCTCTACTGGAGGACCCTTTTAGTTATACAAAGATTACTAATTTTAAAGTCCTCAACTCGACTGCCAGCTCTAAAGAAACGAAGAAGTAAAGGGGAAAAAAAAGAAAAACGTATACCCTATAAGATGTTAATTGTACCCTATAAGATGTTAGTTGTACCCTATAAGATGTTACTTGTACCCTATAAGATGTTAGTTGTACCCTATAAGATGTTAGTTGTACCCTATAAGATGTTACTTGTACCCTATAAGATGTTACTTGTACCCTATAAGATGTTAGTTGTACCCTATAAGATGTTAGTTGTACCCTATAAGATGTTACTTGTACCCTATAAGATGTTACTTGTACCCTATAAGATGTTAGTTGTACCCTATAAGATGTTAGTTGTACCCTATAAGATGTTACTTGTACCCTATAAGATGTTACTTGTACCCTATAAGATGTTAGTTGTACCCTATAAGATGTTACTTGTACCCTATAAGATGTTACTTGTGGAAGTGGAGCTAATTAACGCTATCGAAATTGTAATTGTATCTCGTCATACATTTTGTTTATTATTTCTCCACTTTCAATCGGGAGATGTAATTTGAGAACAGAAGCGACAGTATCAGAAATATTGTTGAGTTTAAGTTTTTCTAAGGATAAAATAGCCAAATTAGAAAACAAAGAGTTGTCAATGTTCAATATATCAACCAGATACCGAGAGGTGTTATTATAGGCTTCGATGACATCTACTTGAGTTTCTGGTGAAAGACTCAACATAAAATCTCGTTCATATCAATATAAAGGCAAATTTGCGACAAGAGGTGCATGGTTCGTAAGACATCAATAATTTGGCTTCCATATCTGAAAAAAATGTTATCTAATATTCATTTGGCAAGTTCACATAGTGTAACTGTACAAATTGTCGTTTGTACAAATTGTCGTTTGTAAAAATGCTTGACTACTGTACAACAAACTTAATCAGTAAATAGCTAGGCATATTTTAATTTAACTTGTGTGCATTTAGGTACGGACAATTGAATTGCAATTGTAATATGATTAGTATTAATATGTTTTATTAATATTCAAACGGATTGTACAGATATGCCTAAACATTCCGCCGTACTTGCTCCACTGTTCGCCCAGCTACATGCCACCCCACGAGTTAAATCCATTATCTGTATCTATCAGTCTAACAGATAATAGCAGCATCGGCGATTTTATCATATACCACTACATCATAGTTATGTTTCTTTCAGTTGTATTAGCTTCATAAAGAAATGGGCGCAGCGTGACGCCTGAAACGGAATACAGCAGCCATGACAGTTTCGTGAAATATTCGTGAAATACTGACGGGATAGTTGCGACTATTTAGGGTCATTACTTGGTTGGATGACACTGGGTGTGAAGATAACTCCGATATATGGTAGTTAATGACATAAACCGCCGTGAGAATTATTATTTAGAGTCACCGAAAGCGGATGTTTGAGGAAAAAAGGGCAATTTAGAAATGGCACCTATGCTATTTTTTTGTTTGGTAATATTTTATAAACGTTACACGCGCTCGAGCTATGTCCGTCATCGTTAAATGAGATTTTGTGTGCGCACCGCACCGTTCCATTATCCGTCCACGGGTGAAATGATGACTGAAAATCCGCGATAATAAAGTCATGGTTATATGTCTAGACGAACTTGTTATATACTGACACAAATGGGTAAGAAGCAAAGTGATACTAAGTGATGTAGAGGTATCACGTGACTATGACGGGTTGACGTGTACACATGGAGGGTACGCCATATTGCTTCTGATAGATTTTGACACTTATGATGGAGTGGGGGTAAATTCAGATCATTTGAAATCTGAGAAATGAATACTGCAACAAATATAGGGAATTACTATACGCATGTAATAAAAAGGCCAACAGAAAATATATGATATGGAAACAGCACAAAGAGTGACACAGAATATATTTTTTAAATGGCAAACACTTTTTTTATGTCTTTTTTAAATTTTATAAATCTGAATAATAAGAACTATGCGAAGAATAAAGAATCATTTTTGTACTCACTAAGTGCAAAACATACACATACACACATACTACTACTACAGTACTACTACTGCTGCTGCTGCTGCTGCTGCTACTACTACCACCACCACCACCACCACCACCACCACTACTACTACTACTACTACTACGACTACTACTACTACTACTACTATTACTACTACTACGACGACGACTACTACTACTACTACTACTACTACTACTACTACTACTACTATTACTACTACTACTACTACTACTACAGTAGTAGTAGTAGTAGTAGTAGTAATAACAGTAGTAGTAGTAGTAGTACTATTACTACTACTACTACTACTACTACAGTAGTAGTAGTAGTAGTAGTAGTAGTAGTAATAACAGTAGTAGTAGTAGTAGTAGTAGTAATAGTAGTAGTAGTAGTAGTAGTAGTAATAGTAGTAGTAGTAGTAGTAGTAGTGGTGGTGGTGGTGGTGGTGGTGGTGGTGGTGGTAGTAGTACTTCCACCACCACCACCACCACCACCACCACCACTACTACTACTACTACTACGACTACTACGACTACTACGACTACTACTACTACTACTACTACTACGACTACTACTAATACTACTACTACTACTACTACTACTACTACTACTACTACTACTACTACTACTACTGTTTCTTGCAATTACTTAAATAATTAATTAAACCATGCATAGCTTAGATCATACTTCTATTCAGTAACAAATGACACACGATATATAGTAACTATTAATACCATATCTTGATTAATTAACACACAATCAGACAAAACACACGATTCCATCAAAATATAGGTAATTACGTTCAAATAAATGCTACATGTAGATAACCGCCTGACACGCAAACTAACAAACAGTAAACAAAGAATCGAGCAAACCACCTCCCGTCGTTAGAGAGACAAAAGCAGCAGCATTTGATAGACATGCTATCTTGTCAAACTCATCTTGATTTTCATGTCAATTACCTACCGATAATGCACAAACATACAATTATCTATTTAAGCTAATTACGCGTGAAAGGATAATCGACACTGTCTTAACCTTCAGGCTATCTTATGACGTCGTATCGACTTATGAAGCGATGCATTATTGGAAATGATTTGCGAATATAATGGCGGGTCTTATACCTACGTGTTTCATAACAAATAAATGTCTTTATTAAACATGAATAGGTGTCAAAACTATCAAAACAATAAAGGCGGCTCGCATTGCATTTCTGAAATATGTTTGAATGTCTTTATTAATTTATTTGATTGGTGTAGTAGAATAAACAAAGACACGGCGCGTGTTTGTGTTAGTGGCGTTTTCAGTTTAAATTTGTATGTACAGATGGTGGACAGAAGCACTGCGTCAACGGTCTCGGATTTCGCCCTCCAGGAATTCGCCGACAATATGCATTGATCACTACTTGTGTTTAAATCAGACGAAATACGAGTAATTCAAACATTTCGCGGCTGAGTACAACGCACCATGTACCGTGCTGTTTCAAATCGACTTCGGCTGCGAGATTAGTTTTGCGCATGCGTGATTCCGCAAACAAAATATCAATTTGTCGGTGCCGAAGGCAACGTTTTGATTTGATGGGAGGAGTCATTGTGGAAAAGTTGTAATGTGGGTATACGGCTCTCGCATCACTCTTTGTACTGATATAATTTGAAACATAACACCCATGCTAATATGGTTAGCACTTCATAAACTCGCGAAAGCATTCAAATGGAAGTAGGAAAAGCAAACATTACAAATGGTACAACTATGTTGCTATTGAAAAATTAAGGATCCTTACAGGCGTATCAAAATACAAAAATAGATGAAGCTCAATTTTCACGTGTCAAAGCGAATTGAGATGTCATTACACAAAGCCGTTGAACTAACGTCGTTTCTGTTTTATGCAATGAGAAGAACGTATACCTTTTGTGCTATGTTAAATTTGACACGTGTTGTACATTGAACTTACAAGTACATTTTTGTGGCATTTAAACTATAATTATATCAATTACCAGAACACAATGTATATCTATGCATTTATATATAAGTGTATAACGCATATATAATACTAATTATATTATTAATATCCCGTCAACGACAGCCAATTTTTACAACATATGTACACCGTTTGTAAACCTACTGAAGACGACGAGGTATATATATATATATATATATAAGTAAAAACTTTAGCAATTATATTTATGCCGTAGCTTTCGGCCTTGCGGCCTTCCTCAGTGGCGTATTTATTAACAATAAATATACACAGTAAAACGGAACTGACGTAACGTTATTAAGCGACGTCGTTCGGCGCGCTATTCCTTAGTATTGATGCCGTACGGCTTATAAGTTCTGAGCTTATTCTTCCATAAGCCCTCGATTGTTTTTCGGTACATATCTTCCCCATGCAGTTTTTATCCCAAAAATATATATATATAACTTAAATATTTTGAGAATCTAAAGTCTATGGACACAATATATATCACTTTAACCAGATAGCCTATCACCAAAAAAGAAGTATTGATGTTTATGTTTAGTTAGTTTATTTAAGTCTCATCACAGTACAATATCATCTACAATACAACAATTCATAAAATACAACTGTGCCATTCTTTTTAGAATTACGAGACTATACACTATAAGTATACATATGACTGTTCACAATGTTAAACTATTGAGCAATTGATTCTGAACCGACTGCCACAGCCGTGCCATAAGACTCACAAAAAGCCACAGCAGTAGGTCCAGTAGTCAATGCATACACATATATCACTGTTTTAATTTATCAAATCATTTTCTGAGAATATTATTATCAAACACATATATACATAGTAATAATTGAGCGGCCGGTGCTAATCTTGAAATGTTGTCTAAAAAGTACTTAAAATAGAAATATATTATGTGAGTTAGAGAATCGCAACGGCTACTGAAACCTTAAAAAATCAGATAACAACCCAGATCAGATCTGGAGTGTACTGATTAGCACCGACTTCTCAACGTCGTTATACAATCTAATAATGAATGCATTATTTACAGCAAAACATATGATGAAAATAAACTTTAAAAAAGAACGCTTACCAGCTTACTACAAGTAAAATAAATAATAATAATTAAGAATATAAAATAGAGTTTCGTTTTTTGAGAAAATTACAACAGGTTTTGGCACTCACGCGGATCATATCTTTATTGGTAAACAAAAATAACATTTTGTCTGTTTTGTTTATATGTATAATATTCGGATATAAAGACAATGCTTTATCAAATAAAAGTTTTCTCATATCATCATACATAGCACATTCTAAAACAGTATGCATATCGTCCTCAACCTTGTGAATACAAAATGGACAAAAACGCTCATTTTCTGCAATAGTTTCATATCGGCCTGTTTCGATTCTCAACGGTGTCTCTGTGCTGTAAAGGTAATATAAGTTTGCAATATGATTCAACTTCATAGTCTGATTTAAACTTAACTTGTTTCTACCTACTCCACTTACTCCTGTTACTCTGTTTATACTATTCTTCCAATCTACTACATGTAAATCCATTAGAGCCGTTGTAACATCTTCAATAAATTTTAACTTTGGAAAGGAAACATTTATATTCGTGTATGCATCTAAGCCAATACTTTTAAACTTATCAAGAACAGAATGGAACCACTTTTTACAATTTCGGTCAGCTTTATAATAAGCCTAAACAAAAATACGTTTATTTATCCTTGTATTGTTAAGATTTACATTACGACTCCAATGGTTACACACATTTTTCCATTGTCTAATACAAGGAGGCATCCAACCCATATCACCTGATAACGCGGCCACTGGCGTGTACTTGCCTACACCTAAGTAAAACCTCATGGCTCTATGTTGTATAGCATTTATACAAGAGACTGATTTATTTCCCCATATAGCAGCTCCATATGAAATAACAGGCCAGACAAGAGAATCATACAGTTTTGTATAAACATCATACCACCCATAGCTATAAGCAAACCTAAAGATCTGCTAGCACTTTGACAAACGAGTTTAGCTGTAATGGGATAATCCAAATAGTCAGTCACAGTTAGACCAAGATAAACATATCGATCAATGGTATCAACAGTATTAGGTCCACACATAAAAATACAATTTGTCCTTTGGACAGAATTTGGCCTAAAGAGAACAACATTTCTTTTATTATTATTTATAGACATTCTATTACTATCACACCAGTTATGAAGTTCATTGAATTAAGGCTTACCATAATTCATTTTACGCATATAGAATCACGGGTATTTCAAGAACCCGTGAAAAATTCTATATTTTTAATCGGCACATATACATTATTATATGACCTGAACACCTGGACAAACTTGATAAACGATTTTTAACTGTAATTTTACCCGTTACTTGGCAGTCTAGTTTCTTTAATACTATTTTATTTACGTGTTGTTTTACACACATACTACGACAATGTAGTGTTCATTTATGTTAGTATATTTGTGACTGACGATAGTCACTAACCATGGAAGGGAGAGGCATATATTTATTTTCATATGTTTATGTAGGCTATACACTATACTATGTACTGTGGTGCAATGCTGAATACCATTATCTACGTTGTTATGGCAATGCTTATTTAAAATTTGGATTTGTTTGGACATTCTTTCTATATTTTCAGTCAAAATGGTTTTACTCAACTCATTTCGTTTTAAGGGGAAACACGGCAATTTCAAAGTTTGTATCAAGAATTAAATTTGCATCTTGATAGATTAATTCAGTATAATTTGGACTTGAAAACTGCTTGCATATACCATTTTGAGTTTCCAATTATCCTCCATTATTCTACAATAATATTAGGTATATTATTGTTTTATTATAATAAACAGTAATATGCAATTATTTTTTTTATCCTTTAGCCATTCTTATAATTAATATTAATGATTGGACAAATGCGAGTTATGCAGAAAAACTAACGGGACGCCGTGAGTTTTTAAAAAACAAGATTGCCATGTGCCCCTTTAAAATAACGAACTTTCGGAAAGGGACATAACTGGAACGAGCCAAAATCAATCTGATTTATTATTATTTGTGTATGAATAATTGCCGTTCCTACCACCAATATTAATGGCTGATGTAATTTTACTAAATATTTTACATGGTAACATAGATGATTTGTATATGTTTCCTCTAAGCTGACGTAGCTACGGTGTCGCTAGTTTTATTAAAATAAAACCAGCGTAATGAAGGGTGGGAATCGGAAGACCAAAATAAGACGCCTTTGTAGACGTTTGTGACTGCTTTTATTCTTTTTTGTTCCGTAATCTGTCTAGCTTACTTTTTGGGACTGGATATTCACAAGCTTCTAACAAATATTAAGTACACACATCAAGTAGTCTTATATGTTTTGTTCTATTGAAATGTTAATAATTACATATTTTATAGATGCTCAATTTAAATCTGTTTAATTAGTTAATTAGATTTTTGAAATTGTCTTAATTATTGTCTGAACACTAAAATGGTATTTTATACCCAGTAGGTATTTTGCTTACTTGTTAACTGGATACTATGTTTTGTCGGAAAAAGCTTAAAGCTACACAGTCTCTATATTAATCGATTTCTTCTATGTAGGCATGTCTTTATTTGTAAATTCATGTTCACCAGCTCATGTCGAAATCGGGTATTTAAGCGAGCAAAAAATAACCCAGGACATTATTTATTGTGTAGACATAGACCAGTGCACATCGTACCTGTATACAGGTAACATTATGATTTACAGAAGATTTGCTTTTGCCTCTTTCGGGACTCGTAAACACGACCTTCTGATTTCAAGTCAGGTACTCTATTCACTAAGCTATAACGCTTCTTGAGAAAATGGTATACTAACTACCATTTATTAAGAGACAAAATAACTTAACCTATTTGAACGCAACTCATGAGGAATCAATAAATATATAGTCCATCTTGTCGCACGTGTAAATTAATATTGCCTGGTGTAATACTATATGTTATCAATATGTAACTAATATTCCG